>BEXV01001135.1:60128-76749 GCA_003118195.1 Hemicentrotus pulcherrimus | reverse complement strand
TCCAGGGTACCTGGGCCCTGTTTCATAAAATTCGTCATCAATTGTAACCATCAAATTTCTATGACAAATCTGCAAACAGCCAATCAAAAGCATTGCTCTCAGTAGCTTTTAACAATTATTGTAACTTTGTTATTGACAATACAAGTTTTGTGAAACGGGGCCCTGGTCGAAGGAATTCGATGGCCTAGCTTTAGCCAGGGTGATCATATTGGAACATTTTGACTTCTTTTTTACCAACCAGATGAGTGGTTCTTATTTGTTCAATGTGAAAAGGACAGCTTTAAAATGACGTGCATGAAGGTATCTGAAAGTACCCTTGTGGTCAGTCAACCCCACCTTACCTCAAAGGAGAGGTTTCTCAAAAGAGCACTAAAATTTATCATATTTGAAGATGATAATATGTTAGGCTAAACATTTATTGACCGTAAAGTATCTATACATCAGTCCAGATTATTTTCTTCAAACAATTGATGACAGAAGGTGTGATGTACAACGACGGAAGTCTCTTTTTCTAACTATATAGGCCTGTCCTCATCAGTCCGAAGTTGCAAAATAGCCTGCTGTTTTAACCAGCCCGATCTCAAATTAGCCAGCTAATTTGCGTTTTCATCAGCCCACAGTTGCAATCAACAAGAAAATATCCTGAGAAATCTTGGTCTTGTTATCGCTCTGGTGAAGACGCAATTTCAAGTTTCAGGAAAATATCCCAAGTCTGAAAATAGCAGGTTTTTTTGCAACTTCGGTCAGATGAGGACAGGCCTTATGTCTATCAAATCATCGAGAACATGATGCCTTTGAAAGGAAGTTCTCAAAATAAACAACTTCTTATGGCATTAGAAGCAACTGAATTGAGCGAACACGTTTATGTCTTCATTCATCAGATGTTCCATGATCTGTTTCTTTCTTAGTCCCCTGCCTGGGCTGTACCAGTGTCGCGCGCCCAATCATCTGGGAAAATAACAAGCCACCAACGCTAAACTGGAGACAGTCCTTGCCTCGCATTCTCACTAAAGATTTTTTTTTTGTATTTCGGGGGTCTTGCGATCGTTTTCGCAAAGTACTATGAAGCTTACATGTACATGTACATGCTATTAAAAATCACGGTAACATGAGTCTCAAAATACTGCCTGAAATAAAGCATTTCAGAAAGAAGAAAACATATGTCCCTGAACTATAGAATGAATTGAAATCTGGGGGTTATAAGTGGGTGCACACAACTTAAGCAGAAAGTTTGTATCATTTAAATCATCATACAGCATTAAGTTTAACACCTCTTTAATACGCAAACAAAAGTTTTGGATGCGCTTGACATAGATTCATCAATCGGTCGAAGAATTAGGTGACAGCAAGGTCACCAATATTTGTTCAGGGATTAGTGACAGCATTGTTATCAGGAAGCAAATGATTTTTTTTTTTGGGGGGGGGTTCGTATTGTCAAATATGTGTGGGCGCAAAATACTTCGCGTATATTTTCTCGACTCCACTGAATCGTTCTTAGGAAATTCAGTTGTAGTGTTTTTATCTTTCATTTTGTTATTCTTTACATTTTTCATCTAGATGTATATTATTTGCTATTGCGATGTCAATCAGACCTCAGGAAAAGTGGATATAGTCACAGTTGAAACTGTTGTTATTACTTGATTTGGGGAATAACTTACAATAGTGATACAATGTGCTTTCAAACTGAGCCACTCTTTTTTATTGTGTAGACAAAGAATGTTCTGTAAAATCTGGATTAGGAAGAAAGGTAATTTGAGGAATTGAATTTAAAAAACCTTCGTCCTAGCTTTCACAATTTTTGCAAGATCTGTTCCATCATGATTTAACGCCAAATTGAAAGATGAATAGATAAATGCCTCTTCAGTCCATTAAGGCCGGTCTTTTGTCAGAGGGCCCAGCCACGGCGCCTTACCATGCCTGACCTGGCACCCACCATCCCCTCTTGTAAACAGTAGAAAAGCCTCTCAATTGTTCATCCTCTCATGTACAGGAATTTAGTCGCGCTCTATTCCCTGCATACAATGTCACCAAACAACACTGGGATTATAACTGGAGCAATATGAAGGCTCTTTCTCGGCCCTCAATAGAGTTTATCTAACTATTATCAGGCCTAGAATAACATTTACATTTTTGAAATTGTCTGCGACAAAGGCTCTCGGCATGGGCTCCGTATCTGGTGGCCTGCTTTGCAGGCTCCGTTGGGTTTTATCACCTCTGAGAGTAAAAAGGCAGAGAATGAGACCACGCAGGCAAATCATCCAAACCCTTCCCCTGTGTTTTTTTTTCTTTCTGGCGTCCTGCATTTTCCTTGTAACCTCCCGATGTGACACAGAGTTATGAGGGGTGTTGATGTATTGTTGGGTTCTGCTCGTGGGTTCGATTTTCACATGTTCCATTCATTGTGGCCTGGTTTCGGTCCCCGTCAGCTTGCATGGATATGTTTTATAGTTATTGGAATTGACTTTGTCAAGTCAGGCATCCTAATTACTGCAGATGAAGCGCCGAGTTCTTTAGGCAAGACAATTAATGAGATGTATAGGGTTAAGAGACCATGGCGTGAAGTTTAGTTAGGTATCGTGAGGCCTCATTTATCAGCCTGACTGCCTTTTATAGCCCATTAGTGGGATTAAGCAAAGTACAGTTTGGTATATTTTTCCCTTTTTCAGACATTCCTTTATTGTTATTATATAATGATGACCTTGATTCTCAGGTGCCCTGGTTTTTTTGGAAGATAGATCTCAAGAAATGGATGCGTCCACACTTATCAAGGGTTCTCGAACTTTTTTAACCACAGAATACTATTCCCCCAGAAACTTTGCTGTCATTTAAGTTATAGAACTTTTCACAATTTAGCTGTGATGGAGATATACGGCACGGCCGTTTTCACACTTTTGTTTTCTTTTGGAGCAAGATTCCGGAGCTCCGTCCTTTGGATTGCTTGTCGGCCCCGAAGAAAAAATAAAATTTATATTCTTGATTGTTAGCAAAAATCAAGAGGAATATTAATACAGGTGTGCGGTGGCAGAGGTGTTTATTAGAGTGTATCTCCTTAAAGGCCAAGGGCATTAAGACGAAAAAAGTTTTAGCATACCCGCTTTCAGACTTCAGAAATTCATTGTACAGCTATATTGTTCTTTTAATAAGATATTTAGCAAATTCAACTATTAGTATTCAATTTTTCTAGCCAAATTGTCATATAAAGAAACGTATAACAAAATGTCCTAAAACTAAACTTTGTATAACATAATGCATGATTGAGCATCGTTTTGAACAAAAAACTCAATATTAAAATCAAGGTCCCACCCTAGTCTGAATGATGCATCATACAGATTTTGTTTTTTATTGTAAAAGTGGGCTGGGAGGGGGGGGGGAAGGGGGCTTATGAGGAACATGCACTGATGATGGGCCAGCTACCATGTCCACTGTCCTCTTCAAAACTAGTTCCTTGTGAAGATGTTTCTTTTCATGATGTTGTTGTACGCCCCTTTCGACATGTGACGACTCTTTACATGATTTATGTATATTCGTGAAGTGTGAACAGGCTTATGGAGAGACAGACAGTCTGCCGAATGTAGGTTTATAGCTTGCCATCTACAAAGGGAAATATGTTGAAATATTTCATTTGTTTGCTATGTGACCTAGAACTTGATCAAGGTTAAAACATCTTTTGTTGTAATAATATCTTTGTTTAAGTTCCCTTTTTAGTAAGCGATTATTAATCTAATCCTCCAATGTGTATCATAGGTGTATAGGTTTGCTTCTGAGAAAAGACAAACTGTTGTAGATTTATAGGCTTATGATTCCATGTCAAGGCAAGCTTTTCATATTTCATGTCATCAGAAAAATGTTATTGCAATGCTGATGTAATATTTTCAATAAATAATGTTATTAATTGAAATGTGATGCATGATGTAATCGTCGGATGCCTGCTAGAAGGCCTTTATATTGCTGTTCATCGATGATGCATAACCTTTTTGTGTGCAGCCAGTGATATATCATTTTGAAAGAACTTTTCTTCCTATCTGGTGCTGACATTGCCCAGAATGAGTTTAACAATGACAAATTGTTAGATCCCAAACTACAAAATGATGTAGAAAGCAAACAAAATGTGTCCTGCGCGTGGAGTTCATTCCCGAGCTACAGTATTAGATTCGTTGAAAAATCCAACCCCAGTCCAAAATCTACAAATGTGATGCAATATTAAAATTGACAGGCAGTAGCACGCGTCAAACAGATGTCGCAAATGCCCATCAAAGAGTAACGAAACAGTCCAAGAGAGCAACTGCAGCCGACATTGTCAAGTCCAAAGAGCGCTCATGCCGAGTTGCTCGACATCGGTAGAGCTTAAAACAAATGGCATAATTTGCGCTTAGCGACTGCTGGTATATATATTTCTCCAATTTCGTACCCACTGGGCGGAATTGTTTTCATGCAAGGAAGAAAATTACTGTCTGAATGAATTTTCTTCTGAATGGAAACTGTTGCAACTACCTGCCCTTTTGCATCTTCTCTCACTTCAAAAGGTTTACGTCAGTCAGAGAAACCTCTCGTTTTTTGACACAGTATTTGTATATACATGTACCTGTAGATAGGACTGGATTCAACTATCATACTACAAGTTTACCAAAAACGGTTGTAATTGATGTCTTTTTTCGTCTAAGTCCTATCTCTATGGCCTTAATGTGGCCTAACCACTGAATGCCATCTCTGAATGCCATCAGTGAACGCCATCTCTGAACGCCATCTCTGAACGCCATCTCTGAACGCCATCTCTGAACGCCATCTCTGAACGCCATCTCTGAACGCCATCTCTGAACGCCATCTCTGAATGCCCTGAACTGACCAGCTCAAAACTAGTGAAGATGTGAAACTATAATATGTATGTTTAGAGAATGTGCTCAAGTGTTTTGCACTCTAGTATGCGACCCCTGGCATCTTGCAATGCACACAAGTCTCTATAGGCCTGTTTTCACTATCTCGAGATTGCCAAATATCCAGCTATTTGAACTATCTCTATCACTAACTATCCAGCTAATTTGCGTCTTCATCAGACTGAAGTAGCAATAAGCTGGATATTTGGTTGGGATTGTCATCCCAAGATATCTTGGGATACATGTATTTAGCTAATTAGCTAATTTCTCAAGGTCAAGTTTTCAGTTTCGAGGTCAAATCTCGAGCTGATGATGACGCGATTTGTTACTTCAGGATTATTTTCCAAATCAGAAATATTTGGCTATTTGGCAATCTTGAGATGATGAAGACGCACCTAGTGTGGATCTATGCAGCCATTGGGAGAAAGCTTCTGTTTTTAAACATACATGTACGTTGTAGCGCATGATACCGATAATGTATCATCTATATCGAGCCATATTGAATCTTATGATCTTATCAAGAACATTGACTTTCTTTCAAGGGAAATACATGTATGAGGTTCTTTGTGTTATATCTATCTTTTTAATATGAGTTCCTTACAATAAGGAAAAGTTCAGAACAAAATGCCATTACTGATGAAGGAAAATACATTTCTCAGGTGGAAGTAAGGTGTTTGTGCGTGTGGGTTTGTGTGGGAGGGCTTGGGTTGGTCACAAAAAAAAGGCGTCGGCTTAGTAGACACGCACGGTGTAAGTTAAAAATGGCATACATGTAGCAGTGCCTATCCTAATAGATAATTTACTAGGAATTCCTTGTAATGCCCTACTGTAAGGTGCATAATACTTTGCGCTAGTTAGACATTTACTGGGGGGTATTTTTGTTAGGAATTCAAGCATTATCAAATAGAATTTAAGAGATCCTAATTGGTGATATGATTAATGGTCTCCTGTAGAGACTTGGCTACAATTCATGGGCTACTGGTTACTTTTCTTGACTGTAAGATGCAACCCCCCCCCCTCCCATTTCATACTTTTAATAAATGTACAGAAGGAAAAAACACAATCCCATTCTATTTGATGCTATTGGAAAAGACTTATTTTGCTGTCTGTGTCTTTGATTTTGTAAAACCATTTGTATTTATAATGTCATAGTGGAATATGGTACTTTAAAGATAAAGTTGAGTTCTGGTCATGCAATTGCATTGTGAAAGAAACGGTGTGCAATCGATCAGAAAAGGTTGATCATCTAGCATATAAGTAGTGATGTGTACTGCAAGGTTCTGGAATCATCAAAATGATGAGAAAATTGGCCCAGTCTTGGTAAAGTTACAGGCACTGTACACAGGAAGATGTATGTGGGGCTACACAAAAATGTGGCAAAAATCTCCTGTCCTAATTTTTATGTTTTTACATGCCATATTTACAATATCAAAGCATTTGAAGAGCCATATTTTTGAGGGAACATTTTTTTATCTGATGTTCTTCCACACTTGCGTAATAATTATGATCTCGCTGAGCACAAATTATTGGTCACCTCTTTCCAAAACTCAACCTTCTCTTTAAACGTTTAGTTAAGCCCCATCAGTTATACTTCATTGAGTTTTCGTTTGACACAATGCTCAAACACGCATTTTGCTATACAACGTTTCATCATATAACGTTTTTCATAAGACATTCAGACTAGGTGAAAGATAATCACTTATATGATCAAGAATTGCATAGCTATACATACGTTGAATTCCCGTAGTCTGAACGCACAGGGGTGGAGTAGCTATCATCTTCTCCAAGTTGAGACCACAAACTTGATATCCTACGTCAATCGTGCCCCAACAACTCCACGGTGAACACAGAGCCTGACGCCAACCCCAACTAAGAGAAGGTCCTCGGGGTCAATCAATACCCACTTAAAATCAGCAACAAACTGTGATCAGAATTCCTCACTTTGCTCTAATATTCCTCTATTTATCATCATTCGTTTTTATCATCTTTTTTCTAGCAAGATTTCTCATCGAAACTTTCCCGCCCTACTCGCTCAGCTCCTTTTCAAACTCATTTTATGAAGCGTTTTTTAATGTAATCTTATTTGTTATCATTTTTCATGTAATCTTATGTGTTTTTATGTAATATTTATGTGCTCGCATGCGGTTTTATGTGTTTTTTTTCTGGCATACCTGACTTGAAAATTCATTGCATTTTCTTCGTTTGTGAGGCGTTGTTTAGCTTTGGGTGTGGGTCTTTCGTCTTGAATGAAGGGTCACAATCATTCACTCACCTGTTAGTGAACCATTAACAAATACATTTCACAAATGAGGGCACATTCTCAATGGTGTTTTTGTAACGCAGCGTGTGTCCAGAAATAGGGAAGTGGTGTTCTGTTGTTGATAAAACTTAGCATGTGTTCACGTTCGGATATTTCAAGTACAATACTCGAGTGACCTTTGATGTTCTAAAGGATGTCGTCCTTTAAAATTATCAATAGTTTGTGTATTTGAATTTGCTTAAGAAATTTTACCTCCTTTTGATTGGAGATAAAGCCTATGATAACAAAGTACATCTCAATCACTTTGCTAATTATTGGGTCAAAGCAAAATGCCTCCCAGTTACCTGGGGGGAGGGGGGGGTGGACATAATAGAATGTGTAAATTGTGCTTAAAGCCGTCAATGGGAATGGCATGTTTGTATGACCATTTCCGGAAAATTTTCAAAAAAAGTGTGAAGAGGTGTTTATTGAGACCCACAATTATTCCCATCTATCTGCCTAGAAGGACCAGTCAAACTTTGTCTATTTTTAAAGCAAACCATGATGAACTATTAAATACTGCTTTGTCTTTCTTATCCTTGCCTTGCAGCAGGATTTATACCATAAACAGTAAACCACAGTAAACCAATCAAGTCTTGATTTGCAGTCCCTGATTGCAGAGGGGCTAGACATTTTTTTGAGCATTTCAAATTTGTTGAAAAGCCCAGATGATCTGCAACTAAATCAAACAAATGAGAAATATAAACAATCCAAACTATTTTGGAGCTCCTCAGCAGTTTGACTGTATATTTTTTTTGTGTGTGTGTTATTAAAGAAAAAACCCTTTGTAGGTATCTGTTTAGTTCTGCATATAATTGTTGTGCCATTTTTTGTAAGTTCTATCTTGCCTCTATTTCTTTTTTATAATGCAGATGCTTTTATGTAATCCCTTTCTGTTTTTTGTTTTTATTTCACAATTGCACCTTGAGCTTTTGATTTCAAGTTGATTTAGCGCCTTTCAATTCTCATATGTTATTATTATTATTATTATCAAAATTCTTCTTCTTCGACTTCTTGCTATTATTACAATCATTATCATTATCATTATTATTCATTACTGACGTTTTCTACTTTTTTTTTCATTGACTTTACAGAGAGGTGGCGGGTCAGGGGCACAGAGGATGGGGGCGGGTATGCCACCCCCCTATGGTGGTATGAGGGGCATGAACCAGAGCATGGACCAGTCTAGGAAGAGACACGCCCAGGCGGAGGCCCAAAAGAAATCACAAAGGTATGTGCTTGTAATTGTGTAATCAGGCTGCCGGTCGATTTTAGGTAAAAACTGGGCGACATTGGGGACCGACTCCACGTGGCGTCCAGGCAGTGACCGTCTGATGACCCACAGATTCCGGGGCGATCTCCCACCGGCCACCGGCTGATTTTAATGAAATTGCATGGGGGCCGGCCGGTGATCGACAAGGCATCTGCAGGTGTCTCGTAATTGCTCGGTGCCCGCGCGGTTGCCGCCCGGGTACCGATCTAATCGAGTGATCGCCGTTGAGCGTTTTTAGGTAAAAATCTAAGCCACTGGTGGGCGACTGCTCCGGAGCCTTTGATTTTTTACCTAAATCGCTCAACTCCGTGCTAAAACTCTAGCGGCGACCGAACGATGCCCTAAAAACGAGCGTTGGCCGGGGGGCTGCCAGTCGGTGCCCGAACGAAATTGGCTAAATACTGCCGCCCGGCCGCTGAGCTTTTATGTCGAGTTTAAGCTACAGTCAAACCTGCTTTAGGGACCACCTGTATAGAAAGACCACCTTTTTGTTCTCATCGAAAATATGGTTGCTTCATGAAACCTGTACTAAAGGAACCTGTACGTAAAGACAACCTGCCTTTAAAGACCACTTTCCATGTTTACCCTGAGTGGTCTTGATGTACAGGTTTTTACTGTATTATATTTCTCAGCAGACGAATTCATAACCATTAAGATCACTATTTGTCAACAAGAGCCTAATTTTGCCTCACTCTACATTTGAAAAATAATTAGTTTATCACTTTATATTTTTCTTGTGCTGTGTTAAAATCACATTCCTAATGTTTCTGGCACTTCTACAGCAAATTAAGATTTTTGTTCATGAATAAGAACCTAATTTTGCCTCAACTTTACTTTCTGAAAATAAGTTTAACACTTTGTAATGGATTGTACATGTATTAAAATAATGTTTCCAATGTTTCTAGTGCTTCTATTGCAAATCATGATCTTTTCATGGATTAGACTGATTTCACCTCACCTAATCATTTCATATATAAATTTTACACTTTTGTAAATAATGTACTGCCCCTGTTTCAAAATCATATTTTCAAAATTGTTTCTTGCATTTCTGCAGCAACAGGAAGAAAAAGAAGATGGCCGACAAGGTTCTACCCCAGAGGATCCGAGACCTGGTCCCAGAGTCCCAGGCCTACATGGACCTACTTGCCTTTGAGCGTAAGCTGGACGCCACCATCATGCGCAAGAGGCTGGACATCCAGGAGGCATTGAAGAGGCCAGTCAAGGTAAGACTTGTCCCACCCATTGATTCTGATGTCTTTGTTTGTGCCTGGACCTTAGGATGTGGCCTTAGGCCGGTGCTGTCAGTCTGTGTGCATACCTGGTCCTGGCTTTTATACAGGAGATGAGATTTGCAGCTCCATTGTGCCCACCCTACGCTGTTTCTTGGAACTGCCTGTGGCCTAGTTAAAGGCTTGGTTGAAGGATCTATTTATATCTTCAAATTTGAAAATCTAATTTGCTTTGAAGGGTAGATACTGTTGGATCTCAACTGAATGAGGAAGCCGTTAAGATGGTGAGAACTGTTAATATATATTTTTAAAATTCATGAATTAGAACTTGAACAGCAACAAGTCTTCTGAAAATTACTTAACTGCACTTAAACCATTATCCACTGGGAAGCAGATACACTGTAGTCACATCACTATCAGGTTATTGTTTTAGATTGGCAAACCTAGCTGTTTCATGACATCAGACCATTCTAGTTTGTGCTGCACATCAAAATACAGTCTAGATATCGAGGCTATAAATGAAAAGCCAACAAAAGGTATTATCACACCTGTGTGATACACATCGAGCAGCTCATTGGACAGTACGGCCAGTTTAGCCACTCCCTTCCCATTTCCTGGAGTACCAGCCCATGAACCGCCTTCACCTTCACGCACCCCTCTGGATTGACCCGCCCCTTTGAGGTTACCCCGATTGCTCTTGATATCCGTCATACATGGTTACCTATGGATCGGTCTAACAATCTGATGAAACGCATCCTGATTCCATTTAAATGGTCTGCCCTTCAACAATAGAATTAGACCATAGAAAACTAATATTGTTCTTTATCTCTTGAGCACCACGCTGGGCTCGTGATTTCGCTATTGTAGTTATCCATCTCAGGCCATCCGTTGATTGCCTGTTCTAGGTACCTATGTGGGGCTCAGGGTTTGACTGATGGGTCTAGATTGCATTGTAAAGGTTCTAGAATGGGGTAAAGTAGGGCAGGTCAAAGGGACGTCAGCCACACCTTCAGAGGACAGTATCAATCTTGAACTTGCACAGTTAAGAAGAAGAAAGAAAAAGAGATATTTCCAAAAGGATTTGGTGAGGAGGATGATTATGAGGGAATCCTTTAGATAGGACTTGAAGCTGTACATGTACATGTAGGTCTACTGGAAATTACTGACAAGCTAATATGCTTGCTTTATAAGTGCTAGGGTAAAACAAATAATCAACCAGTTGCTTTTTTCGCATTGCTTTATTTTCAACGAGCCATTCTCCGAAATTGGTGAGATTTTAATGTTGGTGAGAATCTGCATCAAGGGATTCCAGTTTGACTTCCAGTCATAGCACCATTGTCCTTTAGCAAGGCATTGATCTTTATTTGCCACTCTCAACCCGTGTGAGGTAAAGGGGGTACCTGGTAGGAAGTTATTCCTTGAATGCCTTAAAGCCCACGTCCACTCCAAAAATAAGTTGATTTCAATAGAAGCAGAAAAATCAGACTAACCAATAAAAAAAAGTTATGAATTTTTAATGACGGTAAAAACTTTGAAAATCACTAGACAAATTGGCAACTCAATCATGAGTCTGTATTACCTCATGTCCTCACTATCCACTTATTATTTTCTTTATATTGATGATATAAATTCCTTATTTTCTCCTTAAGAATCTTATTTCTTCACACCAGCACCCAAGTTGGATTAATAGTAATATGTTTTTGTGTGGATGCACTAATATAGAGTAATTTTTTCTAGTTAAATCATGAAAATGTTTATTTTGATAAATTGTTTATATAAAAATCAATAATTATGAATATTCAGTAAATAGTATCAATTCTTCAAAGTTCATAAAATATTTTGTAAAATGTCATGCAAGCAACATGATACAAATCATTTAACCTGGGCAAAAGGCATGGGAAAATCAAGTTTTGGGGAATAAAAAGGGAAATTAATGGGATTAAACCATATAGAGCAATTACTAAATAGTGAGGACATGACGTCACAAACTGATAACCATCTTGGCAATTTGTGTTATGATTCTCATTGTTCCATAGTTTTACATACTTGTTCAAAAATTCATAACTTTCTTATTAGTTATCCGATTTTGCTCAAACTTTTTTCGACTGGTTTGTCTGATTTTTCAGCTTGTATTGAAAGTAAGGTGTTTTTCGAGTGGACTTGTCCTTTATAGATAAAGATCAGTTATGAAAGAGTTATGTGAAATCGATCAGAAAGGTTGATCATCCAGCATAGATGTACTGCAAGGTTCTGGGATCATCAAAATATTAAGAAATTTGGCCCAGTCTTCATAAAGTTACAAGCACTGTACACAGAAAGATGTATATGGGACTATGCACACGTGTGTGACACATGCATTTTTATCCCCCACATCCCAATAGATAAACTAATTTACCAAATATATCAATTAGTAAGCGTTTTCCTGGCAAAATTGGGGCGTTTCCAATATTGGTCTTTACCTTCAAGCTGTGGGGCAGCTCGGCTCAAGTGAGGATTACTGTCATACCTTGAAGGTGCCTTGAGCACCCCCTTGTACGCAATGTATACATTAGTGGAATTGCTGCCATTTTAATTTGGATGAACTATCAACCAATCACAAAGCCATTTTGATAAACAAATTTTAATCAACATAAAAATCGATCTTCTCTGTGGAATGAAAAAATATATAAAGCAAGCAACTAGTATTGAGAAATGTTTAGGTTCTTAATTTGGTTTATATGATCACTCTGAGAAAGATAACAAGTTTACCTTTGCAACATATGTGTTTATATATGACCACATACAATTTTTAAAGGCAATGATTAGCCTGGAGTACTGAATACTCAATTTCCAGCAATTTAGGGAGGAAGCATTCAAATCACCTTCATATAAAAATCTGAGCTGAGCTCCTTCTTATGTGGTCATATTGTGATCATCACATGCACATTATGTACATTACTATTAAAGACATTCAACAAAAAGATAAGTCTTTTGTTTGACATATAACTTCCAATAATTGTTTGGATGCCTCGGTCAAAAAAAACTTCAAAACTATTCCATTACTGCTCACCCTTTTAAACAGTTTCTTGACATATTTTTTCCGCACTTTGGAATACGGCCTAATTGATTATTGCAATTAAGTTGAACAAGACTGGTAGAATTGTTTTCATTCTTTGTGACAGACTAGTCATACAATAGTGAGTATATATCTAACAGGCAGAGTAACTGTTATGATGGATGTTGTCATATGACACCATTAAACACAATACTCAATGCCGTTAACCTCTTTCCGTTATTGTTATCTAGTCACGTTGTTATCCTTCTAGTAAACCGCACCTGACACGCTATCACCATTACGTGTTCAGGCGTAAGTGGCTTTTAATCTAAAAATAGAAAGGGGAGACAAAATAGAACAGAATCAATTAGTCTTTTTATGGTTTGTACTCAATTATTTATTCTGACACAATTTTTCAATATTGTTGAAACAGGTCAAGGGTATCATCGAGAGCACACATCTCTCTACCCGATGAACTATTTACCAAGGTTTTTTCTTTGTCTTTCTGAGTTTGCGCTCTCCATTATGTCGCAACAGAATGTCAATCATTCGTGGAGTTTGTTCAAGAGAACGAATGTTCTTTTGTTGTTGACCTACAAAGGCCAATGCTTCGGATAACATCCCGTTGTCATGTGCACAGGGTCGCAGAGAGAAGAGCTATATGTATATATCGGTCAATGACATATAAACCATGCTGACATGTTACCCCTTCTCAGTCGATGAAATGATCAAAAGCTCTAACTTAAGTTTGAAATTCTGCCATTATAGGTAGTTTTATTTGTAATTGCATTCAATTTTTGAAATGCATATAATTTTAATGTATGATACTATTCTAAGAGATAATAATTATAATAATAATAATATGATATGTAGGAGAGTGAGATGGGAAAATAGCGAGAGGGGGAGGGGGAAGTGTGGATGGAATTGAAAGGTTGATAGAGAGAATAAGAAAGAGAAAGATAGAAAGAAAGAAATAAGGGAGATGGAAAGAGAGAGAGAAAGAAAGAAAGGGGGCGAGAGATAACGCATTAGAGAGACATTTGACATTGAAAAAGTCAAAACGTTATCTTCCAAATTCTTTTTCTATTAAAGTCGAACAATTTCATGTTATATTTTACTAATAGTTTTAATTGGGCTTTGCAATCACACCTCAACAAGATGAATGCTGGATTTTTTAACTGTTGATATTAAAGTTAGCAGCTTATGGACCATCCGCCAAGTCTCTTATTGAATGATAATCTACATACCCCCCATTAGAAAACCTGAAGTCAAATTGATTAGAATAGAAAACTAACTAGGAAATAGCTTGAGTTTGTTGTGACCGATATTTCATCCGTATCAGTGTGTGGTTGTGTCCGCCTCCGAGCAAAACCTAATTACCTATTTCTTACACTTTATTTAGTACTCTAATTGTAATCCAAAGTCCTTGACTCAGAAAAAAAAATGAAATGTCATTCACAAAATTTTACCGACAATGGGACAAAAGCGGGCTAAAAAAAAATCAAGTCATCGGAAACAAACTTACATCACCAAATGAACGGGTGTTCTAGTTTTCTTTGTAGGGGAAATTGTGTCAAGGGAAGATGGTCTAAATGGGAATAATGGGGTTTACCTAAACAGATAAACATAGTTTAGAAGTTGAGAGGTGCAATGTTTGTTTGGCCTATATTTGGTGAGTCTGAAACGTGCGCCGCCGCAGATGCAGTGCGTCTCGAGGTTGGTTGTGTGATCTATGAGTGTTATGGGTGGCACTCAAAAGGGAGAGAGAGAGAGAGAGAGAGAGAGAGAGAGAGAAGAAAAATATGAGCATGAGCTGTTCGTCTGACTGCCAAGCCCATTTAGGAAAGAAGGCAGAGACAGAGAGATAGAGAGAGAGAGGGATAGAGAGAGATAGAGAGGTAGAGAGATGGAGAGAGTCAAGTGTATACTCTGGATAATTAGGGTGATAAATAGGTCGGCGCTTATTCTCGTAATCTGCAGTCGTATTTGTTAAACGATAAGTGGTGCACATGCGTGCCAGCTCAAACTCAACCTGAACCGTACACTTTTGTTTCCTCTTATGATATTAATTGGGCCAATGTAAACATGCTTCAACAGTTAAGTACACATATTTTCAACTGTTAAATTTGGTGTTTGCTTTCAAATTGCTGCTTTATCATCTTGACGACGTAAAACTTAGCACCTTCTTTACACTAAACTTGAAATAAGTCTGGTTTCATTATCTTATCTGAAATCATATAGCGTAGCAATATAAACCTACTTACTTACAGTTGATATAGTTTTTGAAAATGCTTATAAAATCAATAAATCAAGTCAATGCACTTGAACTTTGACATGCATAATGTATTTGAATGAGTCAATCATTTACATTTATATATTTTTAAAATCAATAAAGACTTTTCTCCTAACCTTGGCTTGAAATAACCTTTCATTTGCACTTGAGTTCTTTAAAGGCCCACTGCACTACTTGTAGCTACTTGCGCCATCTATATAATAAACAGTGCCTAATTGGTGACCATTGGTTCACCATGATCCTCTTTTTCTTATGTTAACTGAGAGCTGAGTTGATGAGATAACCACCTGTCCAGTGACCTTGCAGGGCGCTCTAATCCCTCCTGTAAACTACGGCAGATAAGCTTTAAAGCCTTAAAAGTTTATTTTGAAAATGGTGAATTTTGATGTCAATTTATAGATTAAATTTTAAGAAAAATAATATAATGTAGTTTTGACTTTGACACTTTAGTTAATATGAATTCATAATTAATTTCAATAGGGAAATAGAGCCTTGTTAATTTGAAGTAAATTAAAAGGTTTATCTGTAGAAACCCAGAAGAGCTTTATTTCCATGGTAAATCCTGTAGAAGTAAATGCGCTTTTTGCTTTTAGTCGAAATTCCAGACCTATTTTCTGCACTCTCTCTCTTTTTTTCTTCTTCTTCAAGTTGGCACGTGGATGTTCCGATTATGAATAACAAATTTGTTGGTGATTGTAAGGCACACGGGACGGTCCCTTGCGACACAGCCTGAGTGCACGGTGATACCCCCACCGCTGGTAGGCCCACTCCGTTACGCTTTGCTCAAGATTAGCCTCCCTCGATTCCTCTTCGCACCTAGCAGTTTTTCCTCTGAAAAATGGGGGGAAGACGGAGAAGGCCAAATGCAAGGTTGCCCCAAAGAATGTCGGAATTGGGTCGTGGCAGTCAAGCGTAAAAATGAGGCCCTTTGAAGCTATATTTTGTCCTTTTTTTTTTTTGCAGGACTTTTTTTTCTCCTTCATTTCTCTTGGGAAGGGGTAACACTATGTCATAGAAAGTCTTGGTGTGTAGATAGTGAGAGCCTATAGCAGGAAACTGAAGTAAATGAAGAAAGGGAAAGGCTTTAATAGAAAACTGGAAGCATGTTGGGGGAAACAAAAGGCACGGAAAGCTGAAATTATAAAGAGGAAATAAAATATAAACTAAAACGATTGTACTCATGAACTTGTAGTTGAGTACTGGAAGATGCACAAAAAATAAAAGAGATGCAAAGAGAGAAAAAAGAGCATGATAGAATTGTAAAATAACAGGAATGTATGTAAGATGGTGACAAAAGGCAAACATCGAAAGGAAGATGTTGTGCTTCAAACTTTTTAAACTATTCTACCTCTTTTCTTCTTTTGCATGCTCATTGTAGAAATCAGAGAATCTTTTTTTTTTTAACTGTTTATAACTTATCCCACCTGAATGATATTCCAATTTACTTACCAGTAATCATATTCATCAGACTTTAAAGAGAAGGTTGAGTTCTGGGAAGAGGTGAAAAATAATTTGTGAACTTTATCATTCTTATTATGCAAGTGTGAAAGAACATCAGATAAGACATGTTCCCTGAAAAGCACGGCTCTTCAAATGCCTTCATATTCTAAATATGTCATGTT
>BEXV01001135.1:15619-28057 GCA_003118195.1 Hemicentrotus pulcherrimus | reverse complement strand
GGATTTGATTTACATATTCCTCTAATTCCCAGCTATTCTCCATGTATGCCCTGTGTCAATGTTATTGCGTGAATGAATTATTCAAAGTTTACACAGCTAAATCAATTTTCGTGGATAAAAGAGTCTTTTTCTTCTCCCCATTCGTATAAAAGAGAGAGAGAGAGAGAGAGAGAGAGAGAGAGAGAGAGAGAGAGTAGCCTTGGAGCTATTTCAGGTCTAGTTTTAGTCCTAAGCCCAGGTGTGGGCATCGTTTGGGTAGAGTTCATGCTTAGCTTAAAGCATGTCAATTTCTTGAAGTTAAACTTCATCTCTTTTCTCCTCTCCTCTCCTCTCTTCTCCTCTCCTCTCCTCTCCTCTCCTCTCCTCTCCTCTCTTCTCTTCTCTCTCCTGTTTTCATTTTTATCATTGAGTGAGTGGAGAAAGAGCATGCATACGTGACCCATGGCACTGGGGGTGTTGTGATTGGTAATATACAAAAAGAGTAAAGTCAATTAAAGAGTTATGATATGTTGAAGTTTTGACAGGAGGGGAGACCGGGGACAGTTTGGTTCAGGTGTGTAAGGTTTAATAGGTCACTCCAAGTAGTTCGTGCCTCAAGTATCTGTCTGAATTTCCACCAAGGGCACCAAATACCCCTACCTAATTTCAACAAAACTCCAAAATAGTGCTGAAAGTGTAGTTCAGAGAGGGAAAAAACACCAACAAAAAATGACATTAAATTAGGAGGAATGCCAGAAAAGCATGAACCGGGGAAATCAGAGCATATTTTTTCCCCTTTGTTACTTGTTCTATTTATTTTTTTTTGTTTATTACTGTCGTCATTTTTTTCTCTTTTTTTGCCGAAGGGGTGTAGTTTGTCAAATCACGCTGCTGGTATACCGCTGTGTGTACATGGCATAGATTTGGAAGCTGATCGCTAAACGCATCGCAAACTTAGCGTGATACGAAGGTTCGCGGGGCCAAAGTTACATGTATACCCAGGTGGGGGCTGCACTACGAACGTACTTTTTGTTTGCTGGCTTTTTTCCATTTTCAGTTTCTTCCAACCAGGTCAAAGCCTTTTTTTTTCCTATCATGTTTTTTTGATTTCCTCTTCTTTCTCTCCTTGTTTTTTTTCTTGTTGTTGGCGTGACCTATGACCCGATCACACAGAATAGAAGCTGGCATACAAGAACGAAAAATCCCTCATATATCCAGCCCTCCGTCGACCAATGTGCCCCCTTTTTCCCTAGACCACATTTAGCATATACTCTTGACTATATTTTGCCTCTTATACCCTTGTTCGCTCGTAGGCGAATCAAACTCTCATCCACACGTTTGTGTGATAACTATGTATAACTTACGCTGTGCAAACATCCGTTCAAACTCGTACTCTTTTCTCTCTCACACCGTTTCAGGTATTTACAGTTCAAACTTTGTCTGTTTACATGTGGTCGTGTTTGTTTCCCTCTATTGGCGTAGGGTAGGAACGAAGGACAAGGGAAGGGGGCGTCATTTCACTTTTGAAACCTTCAAAAATAATTCCAGAAATAACGCAAGTTTATTTCAAAGGAATGTCCATATCATCGTTACCATATTTCAGAATGTAATGAACAAAAATAATTAATACTCCTAATCAGGAACAAACATAATGAGCTTGCAAAGTGAGATCTTAATTTGCACATTTTCCTATCTATTTTAAATACTACTGGATAATAGCAATAGAACTGACAGTCAAACAATCTCTGATTGAACACATTTCTGATGTATTTCTTTTTTTGCATGGTAGGTTCCAGAAAATGTCCCTTAAAGAAAAAACAAAACAAGACCTTTGAGACTATAAATACATTATTTTTTATGAATGGTATAAATATGATCTGGGTGTCTATGATTTATTGATATTGGTGAATCATTGAGACAATGATGATATTATATTACCAAAAACTGTCATTAACCATCTGAATTTGAGCTTAGTAAATATTTATTTTGGAAACCCCACTCATGATTTATCAATTCAAGCTGATTCATTTTTTATTTGCATGCATAAATATGCCAAAGTGTGCCATAACCCCCTTACCAACTCTCCAACTGTCAGTATACATTTGATTGAAATATGATTAATATTTTCTTCTGTTTATTTTGCCCAGTCATCAGTTTGGGATGTTGGGTTTGTCAGAATTAATCATCGGCCGTATAAATCAGCATTACGAGGTTTGTAGCTAGCTAGTCCGCCAATGTGTATGACTACGATGGCATGCCCCTGTTTGGGCGAGGAGTGTTTGATTTACACAGAGATTTATTTTCCCCTACTATACGTGGTGCTTACGGGCTAAAGCGTGGAGTTTGAACTTCACGCCAATAACGTGTCTTCCTGTCGCTTAATGATTTAATCCATTTACATGATTAATGTTTGTGTTCTTGATCTTGGCGTTGGGATTAGGGTGATTAGGCTGTTGGATTAAGTCACTTGATCTGGGCTACAAGGTCAATGCGTGGATAACATGTCAGGCAGGATTAAAGTTGCCTGTCAGCACAGTCTAAATGTTTGCTTTGGGAAAGTCAGACTAATCTAATTTTCTCTTCTGAAAACGCAAAATAATATGTAAAACCGATATAAGTGCGATTCTCTGATAAGCAAACAAATGCTTATCAAAAAGAAAAATATTTTTAAAATTCATGTCATAAGAAGGATAGTCTTGCTAATTTTTGTAATGACAAAGATATGAGTTTATTTTTGTACACAATTCTCTGCCTATACTCATTTGTCTACTGAAATTGTATTTTTGTTTCTAGTTGCCGTTCGGCTTTGTTTGGTTAATTTTTGTTCTATTTTTTTTCTCAAAATTTTGTGGTTTGTGATGGTTCATTCTAATATCCAACCCTAGTAGGACTATATATAAAGTTTAATGATATTCTTACATGCTTCTGTTCATGTTAAATCATAATATTAAAGTCTTATTCCTGAACTTCAAAATTCACTTTCTACAATTCACAACACACACACAACCGAAAAAAGAAACAACTAATAAACAAATAAACAAACAAATAAATTGTTTCTTGTGAAAACTTTACTCCCCTTTCGAGCATAAGACCCGGAGGTACGTTAGCTCATTCCTAAATATATTTTGAATAGCTAGGTATCCTGTTGTCTTGATTAATGACCAGCTTTTATTTCAGTCTGTCCCAATTTCCCTAACCCCTTGTTGAGCGGTGACCAAACGTAAATTCTAGCTGCGGCAAAAATAGCCAAACTAGTTTTCACTTCCGCACTCCCATAGCTCCTGCGCACAGTCTCGCTTGAACCTGACCTACTTTTCCATGTTGGGCATATATACTGTTTTTATTTTATTTTGAAATCTTTTGACTTAATTGAACAAATGAAGGATATTTTTTTTACTTAATTGGTGTTTATACTGCAGAGGATATGTTTTGTTAGTTTAATATGAAAGGAAATACTTTGTTTATATCATGATTATTGCCCTTTTCTTGTTCAGTTCAGGGATTCTTGTCTATTCTTAAAGCAAGGTCCATTATATTTAATTATAGACATTACATAGAAAGAAGAAAACATTGAAATTTTCAGAATAGCCATGAATGAAAGTAAATAGTCCTGAAAAGATGAATGATGGCTCATTTATTATCCAGTCTAACATTTTTTTCTTCAAATAATTCATCAAATTGTATAAGCAATGATTTCATATACATAGGGTCACAGTTGTTAAATACATTGAATATTTTTATCGAATTAGCACATGGGTTGTGTATAAGTACAATAGATTGCCCTCACTTTTGATATTAAAAATTAAAATACAGCAGTTTTCTTATTGTTTTCCTTGCCTGGCCTGGCGGCAGACATTTTCATGTCCTTATGATCTCATTCAATGACATTTATAAATGCTTTCATATCCGTTGCTGGAATTAGAAGAGATAACAAGTCATTTTTTTATGTTCTAAGGATCGTGCAAACCTGCAAGCCATGTAACATTCGCCAAGGCTGACTCGGTAATGCTGTGATCTAACTCTAAAGTGAATGTTTGAAACTTGAAACATTTTAGCTTGATTCATGAGGTATTACTCATCAAAATGTACTAACAAGGCTGATGTGCATTCCTAGCTTAACCCCCCCCCCCCCTCCCTCGTTCTCCAGTTGTTGCTATCTCATGATCTGGGTTTTGAAAGCAAATGCTGAACATTTTAAAACTTTTTTCTATTGACTTCAAGAACTTTTCACTTACTTTTAGAACTTACAAAACTGATGGATCTGTGAATCTTTTCTATAAAAAAACCAAGCCGTGAATGAATACTCAGACATTATATGAAATAAACGGACTTCTCAATGGCAAAAAACAAAACATTATCGTTGAAAGTGTTTACCTACGTCTTTTAAATATTTTTGTTCACTATATATTATATACTGTATACTATATACTATTTAAAGGATTCTAAATAATAACAAACTATTGCTGGTCTTCTAGATATTTTCCTTTTCTCAAAAATGCCCGGAGCTACAGGATATTCCTACAGGATATCTTGAAAGAAAGAACAAAAAATGTATAAATAATCCTCTCAATGCCTGTCTTCATCAGGCAGAAGTTGCAGAATAACCCCATATTTTAACTAGCCCGATCTCAAATTAGCCAGCTATTTTGTGTCCTCATCAGCCCACAGTTACAATTCGCAGACTTTTTGGTCAAGAAAATATCCCTCTAAATATTTGTCTTAATTGTTTCCAAAATAGCATGCTATTTGAAAAATAATGTGCTAATTTGCGCCTGCATTTAGTTTGTAATGAGCATATCAGTCTGGTGAGGACGCACTTTTGAGCTTCGGGAAAATATCCCCGAGTCTGAAATTAGCGGGTTATTTTGCACCTTTGGTCTGATAAGGACAGGCCTTCCGTGATCAGTGACCGCTTTGTCATTGACCCCAGTCTAGTTTGCCGGGGGTATAATACACCTTCTGCAGCAGTTTTTAAAAAGGTTGATGGATTCATGCTGGATCTGGGGATTGAGCAGCTGGTCAGTTAACTGTCCAAAATCACCTTGTGAAATACCTTAGGTGATATCTTCCAAGAATGATGGTCATCTCTTCAATTTGAGAATACAAATCATTTCTATAAATTTTAGAAGCCATGATTCTTCTAATGAAAGATTTGTTTAAGGGACAGAATTAATGCCCTCCTATATGCCCGATTCTGGAGTTAATATTTGAAAGGGATGTGTGATGTATTGTTATGTACTGGCTGAAAACTTTAATGTGTGCATTCATATAAAGTTTTTTTGAAGCCAGAACCAAGAAAAGATGATCTTTGAAAGATTTGGGGGTGGGGGTGGGTGGGGGGATAAAACAAAAATTACCACAAATGGCAGTGTCATGTAATGGTTTACTGAAAGGGCATTTTGGTCGCAGTATATTAAAAAGAGGGCACCGGTATTGGTTGATTATATCAGGTTTCAGAAATACTGATTTTTGCCTGATGTTTGAATTCATGACCGATGTGAAATGTCATGAACGGATTTATGTTTTACCCCAAACTTCTTTCCAAAGCTTGATTCGGAGCTGGGAAAAATGATTTAATGATTTCTTATTAAATCCTTATGAATGCAGCAGTATATAGCAGATGTATGGGTCATTAAAAAGCTCCCTCTTCTTCAAACCAGGGTGCTTCATAGTGCTGTATATAGCCCTAAGCAAGTGATGGCGCCTGTCGTTCCAGCAAGCATTTCATACAAAGTTGTACATTTGACCTCCCCAACTCGGTCAAGTGAAAAAATGTGGGTGACATTAATTGATAACAAAGACTGTAGTTTCTAGGCATAGTGAGTCCCCCCCCCCCCCTATTTGAAAAAAAATAAAAATGTGTTTGACCGAGTATGGAGTACGACGGAAGACCTTTATTATGAATAGTTTAACTAGATCTTCATACCTGCGGACAATTTTCATTTTTTATTACTTTGCATTTAGAAATAGGAATCATTTCACATAAAAATGGGGGTTGAATAAACTTTTTACTCTAATACAAATTCTATGTTCAAGAAATTGTTAGGTATTGTTACAACAAAATCTGAAATAATAGCATGCACATCATGGGGACATAATCATGTTGGGGGAGGACAATCATTTGGGTGTGTCCTATTGGCGTATGCGTGGTATGGGCGGGGCATGGGCGGGGCATATGATGTTGCTATGGTCATAAACATGGACATTACATACATGGGTGAAAGAGAAATCTTTGATGTATACCTTTTGTTAAGATCATATTCAATGCTTTCTCATGTTTGCGCTTTGGCAACGAATAATCGCGCAGCGAGGCATGGTGACGAACTTGCCCTAGAAACGAGTTTATGCAAATACCGAAGAATAAGTCGATGCCACGGTGCCAGCTCGTGGCCTACATCTTCTGAAGCAGAATCAAAGACTTCCCGTGCCTCGGCCACGACAAGCCAAGCGTTAGACCGTACCTCCTATCTCTACTTTTGTCTCGGTCTTCTATTAAGTTCATTTTCAGGCCTTTATCAGTTCCTGTCCTCCGATACCCTTTCCTCAAAATAGCATCCTCAGAGACTTTTTTGGGGCTGTTTTGGGAGTTCAAGCATGTTAGCGAGCCTCACAAAACAATTCTTTTATGGTGTTTTCAGGGGCAGCTGGGGAGACGGTCGTAAATTCATTTCTCAATTCACTATCGGTTAGGAAGTGACGGTCTGATAGATTTGGTCACATGAGATGGAAGGTGACATCCAGTTTACGCTCTGTTTCGTAAACCCTAGCCTACTTCCATGGAGCCTGCCGCTAAAGCACCATTAATTTATCAGGTGAATAGGCCACTCCCCTTTGCTGTAGATTTTGGAATCTTCAGACCAGAACAAAAAATACTTATTTGGGGGGAGGGGGTTCTATTTTTATCAAACTTCCCAGCTTTACAGTACCTTGCTTTTAGATTTGAAGACCTGCGTTCTACCGAAATTCAAAACTGACGCTGGGTTTTTAGGCTGTTGTTAAAAATTGGGTTCATAGGCAGTTGGCTCAATAGGTCGTTGTTCAAGGAGGTGAGATCTAGGTTTTCCTTTTCTGAAACGAAATAAATAAAGTAGTAGGATATGGATGAAAGTGATTGGTGCCTAGGGATGGGCAAAAGTTGATAGTGTCCAAATCATTTCCTTGACGTTTTAACTCACATGAGATTTAATCCCAAAAGAATAGTAGTCATAGAAACAATAACATTGCTTTCTTATTAATTCTGGCATATGCTTAAAAAAGTAAAATATCACATATTGATATGATATTATAAATGTAGCATGTGTCTAAATCTTTAAAATGCAGTTTGATTTCGGTATAGCCTTAACGCTGTTCTCTAGACCCCACTGTAAGATGCACCAGGCAATATCTGTTAGCAGTTTACATTTTGTTTTAGGTTAAAAACAAAGATGTAATTGCTTAGCAATGTTGACGGACAGGGTTTTATCTTTGCATTTTACCTCAAACAAAATTATTAGAAGCAAATATTCATCTAAGCTTTGAATGAAAATTTCTGGGAGTCTCATAATTACCGTTATACAGCTCTGATCATTATACACACATTCATGCAAATGCTATCATGCTTGTTCAGAAAAACATCTTAAATTGCTGTAGAGATATTGGAACAATCAATGTTGAGGTTTTCCTTAGTTTCTAACAGCGTGTCCACACACAAAACAATTTATCGCGAAACTCTATAAAGAATCATCGCATAAAGAATCATCAAATAAATTTCAGAGTGTCCACACACAAGAAACGTCATCTAACTAATCATTATTTAAATTCCAGATGTCCACACACAGAAGAAAGTAATCCTGAAACTCTACAGCGAAATGTCCTGCGGGCATGAAATAGAAGCGGAGATGAGAGGTCAGGTCTCCTTTCGCGCGAGGTCATGTTAATCCCCGCCCAGTTAGTTACACTAGTTAGACTAGTTCCGTCCACACACAGCATTTTCGTGATTAGGCGTGATTCTTTATTGAGTTTCAGTTCGAAACGATGCCCAAACATGCGTTTCGTTAGACTAGTTTCGTTATACGACGTATCGTTAGTGAGCGTCCACACCTACATATTACATCGTAAAACTATTGAGAAACGGTATCGTTATCGCGAAACGGTATAGCTAATCACGAAAAATGTTGTTTGTGGACAGGGGGTAAGTGGGGGTTGTGTTTGACCTAAGGCATTAGGAATTTTTTCGATTTTAAAATAAAATATTAAAAGTGGATTAATTGAAGATATGGTTTGAAACATATATCGGAAACGGATACTATATTAGTTTTGTTGCGGGAATATTCAGAAGGATTTTTATATTTTTTTAGAAAATAAAAAAGGTTGCATATTTATCTGTACCGTGAGAGGCAGTGGCAATCATGAGTTGTTGATTGAATTATAAACCTGATTAACCTCATCGTAGGAGGCTCCATTCTTCTACATGAAAGAAAAACTATCTGGGACAATCACAAAAAGTTGCATAAAGCACATTTAAGTCAACTTTTGAATATTAACACCATTTAGCGGTTGGAGGGAAAAGAGACAAACCATGATCAAGGTTGTTTATCTACCACAATCTCACAATTAGTCGGTTAGTAGGCCGTGAAATATGGGTTAAAGTCATTATGACTAATGATTTAGAATAGTGGCGTGCCGTGTCGATTGAATGAGGGCCTTGCACTTGAACTAGTCAGTGTGACCCGAATTTTACAGACCAGCGAACGCTTCGTGTTGAATCATTCTCTCATAGATCACGGTACAGTTTCCCGCCTTTGTTTTTGTTTCCATATTGTGTTCTTTGTAAGGAACTATTAATCTTCACGGCTCGTAAATGGGCGCGGAACAAGTGGAAAATAGAGCGTACACCTATCCCCATTGGTGTTCTTCTTCGGTCGTTTTTTATTGCGTGCCCTATTAAAGTACACAAACATGATCGCGCTATGTATTGAATCGTTGAAGTGTGGAATGATTCTCATGAAGGTCGGCGAGGCGTGAGGCGGCACCTCTGGTTAGGGATCGACGGAACAAAAGAAGCAACACGCAACATGCATCTCTTTATCAAGGTCAGCTTGTGTGCAGCAGTCCCCTTTTCAAGGCTAGAACCAGGCATCCTGAAAAAACATCTGAATGGACACAAATATGTCGTTTCACCTTGCGCGGCATTGTTTGATAATGATCAAGTGGGGAGAAAAAACTATTTGGCTGTATGCCTTTCACTGTGACACCCTGATTAAGATGGTGAAAAGCCACAAAGTCAATGTTATTTTTTCACTGCTGTCAGACAAACTTTCTTCTGAATAGGTAAACTGGAGTAGAGATAATACGATTGTCATCTTGACTGTACGGGTGGCTCTTTGGAATGGTGGTATTCAGAAAACGAAGTCAAGCTGATGGCTGAAAAGGATAATCTTCCCACTCTGATTTCTTTCGCATTGTCTCCCTGCCCTCATTTTTTAAATAGCTTAAATTTGAAAAGATATAATAGGGTCTTCCAGCTTCAGTTAGATTTGACAATGCATTCAGGTCATGCTTATCTTTCAAATAAAACTCCTTTTGGTGCACTTCTTTTATACCAAAGTACTTTTTGCTTGATCATGGTTCTGGGTTCCTTTCTAATACATCACCTTGGCTTTTCCCAAAATCAACTGGTTATTTTTCTTGATGCTTTTGGAGCATGACTGGAATGAATCGGCTTAACCCAAATTAGGTTTGTTAATAGTAATAGCACCCAATATTCTTATTCAATGCACATTTATTTTCTCTCCATATAACAAAGGTAACCCCTCACCTGGTTGTTATAACCATCATCAATGGTCTTCATACCATATTGATTGTTTCTTTATCTTTATAGGTTGGCCTATTTTTCCATATATCCATTTGTCAGAGATTTTAATTTTTTTTCTTATTCTTTTCTTTTACTCTATTACATAATCAACATATGTAGATTCACATAGAAAAACGAATTGCAATTAAAAAGTACATGCAAGTCACTTTAAAAATAATATTTCTTTATTTTTCCCAAGATAGCCAGAGTACTTTGAAATTCAATTATTTGTCAAATCATGTTTTTTTCAGATGAGTTATTTGTTTTTGAATGGGCAATTAATTGAAAGGGTATTCATGAAATGCACACGTGAGAACTGTTGATATTTGAAGTCCATAGTCAAACGGATGTATAACTTGTGACCATGATGATGGAAGGGGACGACGCCCCTGAGATGGCTAACATGTTCATATCCGATCTAGATAAAGGCTGTTAAATGGGAGGAAGGCAGAAGGAGGATCAGAGAAGTTGGAATGGAGGAGGAAGCGAGTTGCCTCAGTCGGTGTTAAAAGCGTCTGCCTGTCGAACCAAAGATGGTGGGTTTGAATCCTACCCAGGCCGATGACTGAAGCCTGCATTGTGTGCCCGGCCCCCCCACTCAGTGTTATTTAGGGTACGCATATGCGTGTTCCAACCGACCCCCCCTTTCAGCAAAAGTCCGGTGTGTAAAGTCAATGCGGCACGACCTTTTTCTTTTGTTACGAGCCGGAGCGTCTTGCAACAAGCATGCGGTACATTTTGAAACCTGAGTGGGGGGGCCGGGATTGTGTGTAAACGTGCCTCTCTTTTTCATAGTCTCAGGCTAGGTTAAGTAGAAAACACCCCGTCCCTCGGATGGGATATTTAACGAAGGCCCTGTGCAGAGGAGAGTCAACACCTTTGCACGTAAGAACCCACTTAACTAAAGACTATTCGTATTAGAGTAGGGCAGAAAAAAAAATGGATTTTGGGGTTTACGCAGACATGTAAATTTACGTTAAGATATCAACTTGTGTCAGATAGATTTTTACTTTCAGAAGGTTGTGATGTAAAGAATAAAAGTGAATTCCTTAGCATTTCAAAATCGTCTATTATTTTACCTAAAGAAAATCATGAGCACAGATAATTTGTATTATGCTGAGCCTCTGTGTACTGTGTAATCTATTTTGAAAGTGTTTGTATCATGCATGTACATGTATTGACTGCTTTTTCCGAGTGAAGACCTACAATTTATCACCCAAGCGTTCCCGGTATCCATTTTTATACACCTGGATGGAGAGGGGCAAACATCGGTAAAGCACCTTGTCCAAGAATGATAGCACTTAAGGTTGTTGTTGTTGTTGTTGTTGGGTTTTTAGGCTGTCCAATCTGGAAAGATTATTTCCGCCTGGCTATGCTGGTTTTCGAGTTATTCGTCAATGATGATTAGATGGCGCTGTTTCTTTTTCTCAAGACCTTTTGTATGAATGTCACGACCCTTCTTCAATATACTGCGGTATTTTGAGGAAACTTTTGAATTTGCATGATCATGTCACAGTGTAAAATTGATTTTTCATTTCATGAAATGAAATAGCAGTCAATTTTTGGAGGTTCGTACATAAACTGTGGTATAGCAATGGTTAGCCCCTAGCCTTTGTTCGTGAGGCATGCATGGGGCTACGTGTGGTTCTTCACTTGTAGAAGTTTTTAATTTAAGTTCTGTTTGGAATTCTTGCATTGAGTCATGTATTCAAGTATCTTCTATCGCTCCATTTTGTGAGAAAATTTAGAATGATTGTATGAATTGCACAACTCTACAGACACGATTGTTCAATCAATGCCCCCATAAAACCAATTCAAAGAAACCTACTCTTTCTAAAATTGATCATGAAATTCTCTTTATTTTTTGTAAATTTCCCAAGAGAGAGGTAATAAAAGTCAGATTTGAAATTCAAGTTTTTATGAAGTACCCTTCGAGGTATAATGGAATGGGACATTAGGGATTTTTTTCTCCCTCCTCCCTTACTAAGAATAGGCTTTGCCCCACTTCCTTGCAGCTAATGCTCCCAAAACTGAGAATTAAATACATAGAATATAAAAGAACCAAGTATAGGAAAGGAGCCAGAGAGAGCTGGAAAGAATAAAAGTTGCCATAAAATTGGTAGTTGACACAAAGCAGAGAGGTTCACACACAAAAAAACTGACTGAAAAAAATTGACTTCAAAACAAAGAGTGATTGGAGCAAATGGAAACACTATTGACTTAATGGCGTTGATACAGTTTGTGATAGATTGCCATTTGACAAGTGATAGATGGGTGAAAAGAACAGAAAAATGGTTAAAAGAAAACACTGCCTTTGGCAAAGTTTATGGAGCTATTCTGTCACTGTCTTACTCCTTTTTTCTTCTTCTCAGTTCTCAGTTTGTCGTTACTTTTCCGGTTCTCTGCCTTCTTATATGCTCTCTCGCCTTGACAATTTGTGAAATTACAATTAGCTATGGTGTCAGCATTCTTTGCGACTATTCATGATTTTAGCCAGTCTTTATTCCCGTGTTTTGCAGCCGCTGGGCTGTTTCCTTAATGTCATTGTCCCAGTCTGATTTGGCACATATATCTGATTGTTAGTCCGAATGCAAGAAAGGAATTGCTTGGTTTCTCTGGGGATTTTT
>BEXV01001134.1:77860-90410 GCA_003118195.1 Hemicentrotus pulcherrimus | reverse complement strand
AGGATACGTTCGCTGATTGGACGCTACCATTTCGGTAGCGAATTCGAGTCGGAAACAAAGGTTAACATAAGAAATCGAAATCACATTACTAAAGGCTACTTGGCAGCCCTTCTCGCTCTCTCGTTCGACTGGGTTTTCGCGATTAGTCTCGTTTTAGTCGCTCGGTGTCTAACAGACAAGTGGCCTTGTTTAAAGGCTATCTCTTTACATGATCAAAGACACTTCACAGTTGGGTGATGGTCTGGATATTCATATGTGAGCAAGCGAAGCGAGCGAGCAAAAATTTCAAGATTTGTGAGGTCGCAGGGCGAAAAATAACATCTTACACAGAGGAAAACCAAATCCCGATGGATTTATTAATCTAATCGTGAAAGACTGAAAAGGCCTTAATAAATAAATCAATTATATCACCTATGTGAAAATGGGACACTTCTCACACCTGAAAAGGGGCACTCACCAGCATTGAAAGAAGGTATTCATGAGAATGGAAAACGGCTTATGAAAAGGGGAAAGGGCTCTTATAAAAAAGAAAAAGGGGCACTTATAAGAAGGAAAAGGGGTACTTGATAGAAAAGAAAAAGTGGTACACATCAAAATAAATAGGGCACTTATCAGAGTAAAGGAGGCATTTCTGAGAAGGGAAAAGGCTCTTATGAAAATAAAAAGGAGCACTTATCTTATGGGAAAAAGGAAAAAGGTCAGTGAAATGTTAAAGTCAAACAGGCTTCTCTCAGATTTGAATAGGGGCAATTATCAGAGGTGAAGCATCTAACTTCAAATTTTCAAACAATTTCTCTTTTGTCCATTTTCGCCCAAATCCTTGAAAAATATTTTTTCATTTCAAATTTATATCATTCGTAACCGCCTAAACCGCGTAGATCCGCCCCTGCAACATCCGAGGTCTTCTTCTTCTTCTTCTCAATATTGATTTACTGGTCGACCGCCCCTGCAACATCTTTGGTCTTCTTTTCCTCAATATTGATTAAATGGTCGAGTAAAATTATTTGCTGGTCTTTTAGAATCACCAGATTTCAGAGGATTCACACTTTTCACAACAAAAAAAATCTCCACGTTTCTTGGTCTATGCAGCTCCAGCAGATATTGGGCGTCAGCGTGCACACCGGTATACTGCATGGCGCAGTATAGCACGAGCTGACGCCGCACTAGCTGCACTGCGAGCTTCCGTTGTTTGTATCGGTAATACTCATAAAATAGAGATGGGAGAGAAAGCGCGATATTGGTTTAAGTTTTGAAAATTGATACTAAATATTATGTTAAAGTTATATCAGAAAAGAAAATCTTCGTTTTATAATTCCACGGGGCGATTTTTAATTTTGCAATCGCCCCCGTCAGCAACCTGACAGGGGCGATTATGAAGCTCACGGGGGCAAATCGCCCACCGCCCCCGTGTATTTTGATCGCTGTATATAATTATTTTATCGCAGTGCCATTAGCAACAGCAAATATACAGTAATTGGATTAAATTCGAACTTTTAGCAAAACAAGTGAGCAAAACAAATTAAAAAACAAAAAACATTATTTTTAGCAGTTATATGAAAGGGGCATTATTTTCAATCTTGTATACTTATGTGTTTGCAGATACACTGTACAGACTTCATTTAAATTCTAAAAACTTAACAATTCTGAATAGAATGGTTTTAAATTTATGCATTCTTTTTTAACAGGGGGTTGTTCTTGACAACCTGAAAGCTTTGTCGAGCCTTGCCTGACATAGCAACACATAATGTATGCAGACTGGTTTCCAAGTATTATAATTCATTCAGTAATAACAAATAAATGGAATAACTTGTCACTAGGCTCCAGGACATAAACATCCACAACTTGTGAATATGTCTATTGCGTCGCTGTACTTTTCTACACTACCTACATTTCTATCTTCACCCCTGGTCCCAACAATATACTACAACTTGTTTGCAACCCTAGTCCAGAAGCTAATAATGAAATAGAGCAATTAAATTAAAAAATGAACAATTCATTCAATGAAAAACATTTGTATCCACATATTGCTTTATATTTATTAATTTAAATTTGCCATATTAATGCAATTCATGTGTGCGACATGTACATAATACTGCTATATATCACATCAATCGGTGATGACCATTATCAAAGACATACTATGTCTCATCATACACTGTGAATAAAGCAATCTGAGTGCACTATCTGTGGAAATGAATTAGCTAAATGCTTTTAACAGTTGATCCCCACACAGCACTGCTACGACAATGTCTATTAGGTTATACACTTTCTTCCATTTCTGAAATTCACAAACTTGTGCAATCAAAATATGTGCTGTGCTAGAACCACTAGGATTCATCCATTCAAAATATCTTCATCTACAATAATGTTCAGTGTTGTTTGAATTGCACTCTTTTAATATAATATTCACTATTATTCAGCAAATTAACACCCTCTTAATACATGTATGTTGATGAAGTACTAAAATCAATAAATGCAGCTAACACAGCAAACATATGAAGAACAAAATTATTTGTTTTTTCCTTCTACTTGTGATTCAATGGAATCATATATAAAAGGAAGGAAATAAACTTTTACAAATTAAAAAAAGTAAACACACAGACATTCAAAATAGAAAACATTGGAAAAGATAAAATACTGAAATGATTGTCTATTTCCATCTCCCCAGCTAAGATTATTATACCAAAATAAACATGATCAGTGAGGGTTGGTTTTGTAAATACCTGTAATATTTCCTTTTCAATCTCACAGAAACTGCCAATAGTCTACACATGGGTCCAATCAATTGATTTGATTTGATTGGTCAAATACAATTTCCATCTAAACATACTGTTTGACTGAAATTCCCCCCCCCCCTTCTTTTTTTTTTTACAGATTACTTATCTCTGTTAATCTGTGTCAATCCTGCATCTTTTACAGTTTCTTTTCAACATATATTCATTCACAATTATATGTTAAATATATCAATGCAAAAATGTCATTTGGCTATAAGTATAACATTAGATTGGCAACATTGTAATCTGGATCGTTTGATGTAAAACCATGTCATACGTGAGAATAAAAACAAATAATTAGATCTAACAACTATTTACACATCTGATAAAAAAAACATACATGCAAAATTCATGAATTATGACACAAGATCCTCCATCATTAAAAACTCTCATGCAATGCAGCAACTAGAGCTAGGTGGTGGTTAAAAATAAAAATACCTTCATACAAATCATTTTTGAATATGGCACAGTGATAAAATAAGAGGTCACATGTCATCTAATCAGTCATGTCAATCTTATCTGGATGAAAAATGATACATATCAATTCATCAGCATTGTGATCACAAAGTCACAACTATGTTACTAGAAATAGAATAGAAAGTAGGACTAGGAGTTGGAATTCAGGCCGGATTAGCCAATATTAGCCAAGATTAGCCAAGATTAGCCAAGGATTACGACTACAGCTTTTGATCATTTGATAGTATACATGTACATTATATAGTCCACAGTTGTGGGTGATTTTGTGAGAAAGCATTGCACGATGTTTTGTCCAGACAGTGAAACAAATGAAGCAATGTTGATTTAATTTCATGCTCATAACGACTTATACAGAAAAAGTGATTTTATCGATGAACTACCAAATCTACAGTCTACGGAATAAGTATGATGAAGTCACATAATAACGAACATTACTAGGAAGCAAAGCTTTGAGTTTTACAATAATACCACATTTAGAAATGCTTAAAGTCATTCAAGAGTTCAATTTGCCTATTCAATTTTTCAACCATGGCTCATTTCATCATATATTCAAGCTTTTTATTAGCCAGAGGCAATAAATGTAATGCAACATTAAGCATGTGGTAGGATCTTTCCAAAGAGTTACTATTTTCCATGTACCGGTATGTATTTTACACAGTCATCTGATATGGTTTGTCAGATCATTATTGGATGTCCTTGAGTGTGGTAGTACAAGAATATTGCTCCAGCTATGAGAGCAATATATTCTCCTATCACACAAAAACAAGCCATACAATATTATAATTATTATCTATATTAGTCTGACTAGAGAAATAACAAAATTTGACTTGCCTCGGTAAACATGGTTTTTTTTTCGTGCGATATCGCCATGATATCAATATTGACAATTAAAGTTCTGGGATGACTGAGCAATACAAAAACATTATTGGTCAGTCATCCGGGGACTGCGCTAAAGATATTAAACACACTGATATATTGTGCCACTTGGAAGCCTTATTTAGATAATATTATATACCTTCTTAAAGTTTATATAACTATATATAAGCCTATAATGTTGTTTCCCTCTCGAAGGTACATGAATTAAGGATGATTTCATCTCTTAAATACAGATGATAAGCCTCATGTGATTTTCCCTTTCACCACCATTATTCAGTAGGTTATAAGAGCAACATATCTAATTCATCTACCTCTTCTCAAAATACTATTTTGTTCCTACATTAATATAAATATTTCAGCAGGCCTATTTGCAAAACTCCACCACAATGTTAAACAATGTACACCTTTCTTAATCTTCATACTATCTTCTCAAAGTTTCACTGATATGTTACCCCAAAATCTCAGCCTTTGGGAAATTCTGCATAGAAAAGAAAAAAATTGTTTTGTCGTCATTATTCAGTTGATAATTATAATGAGTGATTCTTATTTGGGGTGGAATAGTAAAAAGAATTAGGTAAATGTCATACAATATGCAGAGATGCCTAAAATGACCCATGTCAAATCCTTTGATGTCATCTCGAAACTGATGAATGTATGGCAATCATGATAGTGCTGCATGATTGCCCAAAAGACAAGTTTCATCAATCCTTCTTCTGATAAGTATGCTTCAAAATGTCAACATGCTCATTCATTCCCATACACAAACTTGCCTTATCAGATACACCCTACGACCAACATTATGGCCCGGTCACAAATAGACGACGAATGGCCGGCGCATTGAAAATCAGAAAAATTTGTGAGCCCGACTTTTGTCAGGATTTGGGAGAAGCTATCGAGCTGACACCGAATGCATAGCGTGTTGATAGCGCGCTGCGCGTATACAGGGCGTGGGCTCCGCGTATATCTGGCTTTAGTCTAACGCGCTCCGCGCATGTCTGGCGTCCTTTTGGCGTGTGCTCCACGCACACTTTCGAGCATGCTAAAAAAATCCAGATGCATACAGCGAATGACAATGAATGCATAGCGTTTATCCAGCGTCGGTCCAACGCGCTCGACGAACAAGTAACGAATAATGATGCACACCTAGCGAACGACAACTCACTGGCCAAAATTGCATATTTCCAATGCGCTGGCTGTGCGCCCCCCATGCGTCCCTTATGTGTGACCGGGCCTTTACATTGGGGTAGACTTCCCCTTTCACCATCTAGGAATCAAATATCTTAAGTTAGATGTGGCGCAGAAATGAGCTCATCTTGTGCTTAACTTAATCAGATTGATGATTTTACATCTTCATGTGTATGTGCTAATTTTCCTCTGTGGCACATAATGTTGTGTGTCTAATATCGCACTATTAGAGATCAAGACGATAGTGTATACATGCTGTTTGGTGAAAGAGTTTTTGGGAAATATTTGCTACGGGGGACACTCTGCTATGTCAAGAACTTCTCAATGCAGCAATCAAAGACTGTCTGGTTGCGATGCCAGGAGGTATGAACGACCCCAGCGATGCCATAGGTGTGTAACCCCCCACGAGCATCTAATGTCTTCAAGCCAAAGTAGTCTTTCAGGTACACCTGTGCAAGATGGGACAGAGGCAATATATTACTGAAGATGGCAGCACATGAATGTTGTTTATACCACCATTGGACATTGCATTCTTTTAAGAAGGCGGTTAAAACTATGTTATTGTCTCAGTATTGATCCTGCCTTGTGTAATTCTACTGTATTCATTTTCGTGTGTACAGTGACTGTACACTCAACCAATGATGTGTAATTGTCCATGACCTAGCAACGTTTATCCATCCATGAATGAACCTGCATTTAATCAGCAGATGTATTAGATTCATTGTGTTAACAGAAAACCAATGCTCTTTCTCTCCCCTTTCCTTTTTCTTCTCTGCATGTCACACTCCTGCATTTTTATTTTTATTTTTACTGTTGTGTCTAAGTTGAGGGCTGCAGGCACGTCAAGCTACGTTGCTTATTCTGTAGCCCTCCTGCATCTAATGTATGTTAATTATGTATTTTATATATTTTTTTAATTTCGTTTATTATCCGTATAAAATTAATTATTTACTACAATATTGTATCAAACCATATTATGTTCATGAAAATGTATGATGAAAAAAAGAAAGATGCAAAAACCAATGAATCAAATCAAAATAGTGCATCTCAGCACACTTCAAACTGCTGTTCAAAATCATGGGTTTGAAACATTATTTACCCTTTATAGTATTTTTAGATAAATATTTAATTCAACTAACGAGCCTGATCTTTTTTCTATTGCTGTTGCAATGTTACTAGAAGGTTTTAAGATATGATTTACATTCATTGGAAAGATTAATTCTAAGTTGATAAACATCAACACTTACACTATAACTTTTGTGGTGGTTTGTTTTGTTACAGAGATACTTGTTTATAGGGACAAAACAAAACACTCTGGCTATCACCACTTCCCTCATCCATCCACAACCCATCCCCACTCTTACAGTTATTGACTGGCAGCGCTGAGGGAAAATATGGTCACAAAGAATGTTATATAGCCCCTGCCAGTCAGAGCCAATTTTTGCAAACATAATGAGCCTGTGACCTTTGACCTTGGATCTAGAGACCCCAAAATCTAATCAGTTCATTGGCTCTGCAAGATACATACATGACCTGATTTTGGCAGGAATCCATCAATCCGTTCTTGAGATAATGCGATCACAAGCTATTTTTGGATATATAATGAGCCCTGTAACCTTTGACCTTGGATCTCTTGACCTCAAAATCTAATCAGTTCATTGGCTCTGTGAGATACATACATGATTTAAGTTTGGCGGGAATCTATCAATCGGTTCTTGAGATAACGCGATCACAAGAACGCGAGGTAAGGACGGACGGACGGAAGGACGGACAACCAGAAAACATAATGCCTCCATCTACTTTGTAGCGGAGGCATAAAAATATTGAAGAAAAAAAAATGCCTTCGGTAATGATGTAATGTGTGTAATTGGTGACATACAGTCCTCAAGAGGGCAACATGCATTGATTAAAAATATATTCATTTCACCGGCCAGTAAAATATAATCAACCAGGAAAATATAACAATTTGGATCCTCGCAATTGATATCATGTGACGAGTTCTGGACCAATCACATCTCGGTATCTGTCTAAGCTATCTAATATTTCACCATAATTACTGAGCAAATCCAAAATTTTTGTCCCATTTGAGTATACCTGAAGATTGTATTAAGCTGATATCCCTTCCCGAGCTTGGATAAGACCAAATACCAAGAGAGTGGATACTTTCGATGGCAATCTATATTCAACATCATTATCACAATGAATGGGAAATATTGAGCAACTACCGGTACATGGAGATATAAAGTTGTGAGATGTAGAATTCTTAGTATCCTACCTCTTGGTCTCTCATTTCTGTGATGTTCAGGTTCTTGTCATATGTGGCAAAGTGACTGTAACAAAATATCAGCAATAATATCAGAAATTAAAATACCATTCAAAGCCTTGAAATCATTTTAAAACATAATAATAATAATAATAACAATAATATTCCGCTTTTATGTATAGGTAGTGCTTAATACATTGATGATGTCTCTAAGCGCTTAACAGATATATTATTACCTTGGTCATCAGATTTAAGCTTGCCCACACTCAATGCAGAGCCATCTATACATAGAATTTGGCCAACTTTGTTACACTGGGTCACAACATGGCATAGATTCTTTTGTTGTGTGCTTGCCCAACAAAGCAGTAGTCGCCATATTGTGTCCAACTCTAACTGAATTGGCCAAACTCTGTGTATAGATGGCTCTAACTCTGTGTATAGATGGCTCTGACTCAATGTATGCACATTTCTCCACTCCCTGGGGAGCATTCAAGCCACGCGTCATTTAAGCACACACTTGCTCATTTTACCACATTAACTTTCGCATCCTAACGGGTACCCATTTAACACCTGGGTGGAGAGTGGCAAATGTAGATTAACGTCTTGCCAAAGGACATTAGTGTTGGGTTGGGATTTTAACCCTGTATCTTTTGATCTGCAGTCGGGTGACTTATCCACTAGATCATAACACTTCTACAATATAATATCTTTCACTATCCCTGAGTCTTCATAAGATCAATTATAATCTGTATTTAATTCAGGTACATACACTCATCGCGCCAGGAAAACAATATCTCTGACAACATCACATTACATTACCGTACATTACATCACATTACATTACCAAAGAACTTTGACTCCCGGTATTCATGCTACACATCAGGTACACAAGAATATCTATGTTTGCAAACATAAGCTTTGTGAGAATGCGCATTTCTGTATTAAACTGATCATACGGGTTCAAACCTTGAAACTATAACAAAGCTTTTATCTTACTATTAGAATGAACGGTTATCTCAATATGATTGTCAAATAATATTATTTCCAAAGAGTGACTTACCTTGATTGCCAAGGGGTTATAACACCATCGTCTGGGCCACCTATCATCACAACATTCTTCAATCTCAAGAAGTTCTTACGCCATTCTGGAAGGTGCATTGAAATAAAACATGAAAGCTTTTTTTTATAATCTACAGTTCTATTAACTTGTGATACCATCCTTAAATACTGGATGTATATTTCAAAAAGAGATATTGTTCAACTTTGACATTGAAAACTTGCTAGCTTCTGTTCTCTTCATTATAATTACATGTATAGTGTACTATCATTGTTTGAGAAGTAAGCGTTTCCTTGCCATAAAATGGATCATTACAGTGTATACACAAATATTTACGATAGCTTTAAGCTGTGTAAAATCTTAAATGAATCGAACAAAACATTTTTTTTGAGTTGTTACATCATGTACATGTAGTTGCAAAAGCATTAACAAACTAGATGGAACTTTGACAGCGCACAGTCGAAATGATACCTCCGTCATAGAGCAATTTTATAAACCAAAACAGAAGAAATTTTTCAAATTCAAGTTCAATTGTAATCCATTAACTGGTTCTCAGAATATTGTGATTACAAGCAATTTCTCATATACATATATGACCCTTTGATCTTTGACCTCATTACCCTAACATTTACTCAGTTCATTGGCTCTGCAAGATGTCCCGAGTTAAATAGTAATATATCTGTCAGTTCTAATGAGAATGCATTCACAAGCTATTTTTGCATACATAATGAGCCCATGACCTTTGACCTTTGACCTCATGACCCAAGAATCTACTCAGTTCATTGGCTCTGCAAATAACATACATGACCTAAGTTTGGCAGGAATCCATCAATCGGGTCTTGAGATAATGCGATCACGAGCTGTTTTTGCATACATAATGAGCCCTGTGACCATTGACCTTTGACCTCGTGACCCCAAAATCTAATCAGTTCATTGGCTCTGCAAGATACATACATGAACAAAGTATGGCAGGAATCCATCAATCGGTTCTTCAGATACACGATCACAAGCTGTTTTTGCATACATAATGAGCCCTGTGACCTTTGACCTCGTGACCCCAAAATCTAATCAGCTCATCGGCTTTTCAAGATACATACATGACCAAAGTTTGGCAGGAATCCATCAAACGGTTCTTCAGATAATGCGATCACAAGCTGTTTCTTGCATACATAATGAGCCCTGTGACCTTTGACCTTTGACCTCATGACCCCAAAATCTAATCAGTTCATCGGCTCTGCAAGTTACATACATGACCAAAGTTTGGCAGGAATCCATAGATCGGTTCTTCAGATAACGCGATCACGATAACGGGACGGACGGACGTACAGACGGACGGACGGACTGACAACCCAAAAACATAATGCTTCCGGCTACTTCGTAACGGAGGCATAAAAAATTCAATACAGTATTGTGTGCTAGTAGTCTACCTTTTAAAAGTTAATAAAACATAAAAAGTTAAATTGGATTTAATACCTTCTAGGTTTTCTGTTATCATCATTCACAATAGGACCATAACAAGAACTTGCATTTCTGACAAAGTTAAGCTTTATTAAAACTAAATGCATAACACATTGATCATTTTTAGATTAATATAAACATTTAAATAATGACGCAATACTCACGTTGACTCTCACTGTGAGCACTTTGATTATTGATTACTGCAAGGAAATCTGAGCTCGCTAAGTACTCTGGTTGGTGGTATGGATCTGAAAAATAAACCCCAAAGTACAAATAACCAAAAATGCCAGAGGTAAAAATATCACAGGTTGAAATGTGAGTAGAGGTAACAATAGGGTCTTTTAGATTTGCGTGGACTGATACGTGTGACGTCCATTCAAATCAGTGCATTAAAAGGTCGTCGATCGTAGCATAGACCTATTGTCTTCATGCGATTCTAAAAGTCCCTAATGTCTGAGAGAAAACTGCCAGAGATATGTCTAAAGGAAAAGGACCACATTTTCTTCGCTTGGCAATTAGGCCTATGTAATGCTACGGTCACAAAGGTTCGTACGAACGATAATTTTGTATGAATCTTCCTGTTTTTTCATTGTCTTCCTGAATTTCCATTGTCTGAAAATTGTTTGTATGGCGTTCATAGCAGTTCGTAATGGCATTTGTGACCAAGGCTTAAGGCTGTGATGTAATTACTGGAGTAAGGATAAAGATGTAATCAGCCATATGGCACCATGTGATATGAAAGTTTGGTTTCCTTGACAAACTTCTAACGGCATATCGCCTCTTTGACATTTGAAATTGAAACTGTATGGTATATTGAAATCTTGTATTACTCTGTACCTTTAGTGGAATGGCTTTGTTCTCTTCTCCATTTGATTTCAGAGTAGAAATATTGATTCATTCATATACCACCCAATGAAAACGATTCTTGATCATGGACAGCCGTCTGCTATGCGTGTGCGAAAGAGCAGCTCAAAGTTTTTTTATCATCTTTTTAACAACTTGAGTTAAATAAATCTGACAAAAATGTAGAAATTGTATAAACTATAAATGGGCTTTGTTCTCAGATATGTAAGTGACACTATCCACATTCAAATTAAAAGAAAACAGGAAATAGAATTCTTGAAACCTGTGGCTTAGTTTTACTTACCATTCCAATATTCACAAACAGAGATCAGTTGTCCTAAAGCCCTGAGATCATAGCAAATCCTTGTATAGAGAAAAAGGAAATATACAGGTACTAATGTTATGAAACTGAAAATTATTCAATGTTCTACTTCCTTGTTTTTCTCTTTCCTTTTAATCAACTAGTTTCATTATTCATCATGATTGTTGGTCTGTGTGTAATGATTCAATGAGGTAAAGTATATGTATACACTTGTGAGAAGACAGATACAAATAGTCATAATAATAATACATTCATAGAGCGTACAAACTATCCAACATAGTCTACTGCGCTACAAACTAAAAAGTCTCAGAATATGGAAAGAAAGAACCACCTGTTTAAGAAATTAAGTATACTTTTGTTGATTTGTCATTGCTTTTTTCTATTCTTCTTTCTAGAATAATTCAGAAATCTGTTTTTTTTTCTCCTGCTCTTTTGTTGATCTAGATAATATGTAGTCATAATTAATTGAGTGATTTTTTTCCCTCAAAGAATCAGTTTGAATCAAACAGATTTTTGACAGCAACAGCTGCATCAGCATGGTCGTGTGGCACCTGACTACATGTATGTTGGTATCTCGCCTCTGATACTAATGAGCATGGATGTGAGATCTTATCTTCATGTTCATCACTCCTCAATCTCTCTCTTGTTTTATCTATTTCTTTTTCTGAAATCATTTTGCAATCTTTCTCTCCATTCTTTGTCTTTGCATAATGAGCACTTTTCAATTCATGTTCTCACTAGATTTACACATACATGTACACCCTATACCATTGGTAGGTTCCTCTTTGCATTGCTGATATCCAGTTGAGATAATTCCATTGAATTTGATTGAAATAGACCAATCACCCAGATACATCATTTGTGTAGAGCTAGAATGTATAAAACCAACCACAAAATACTTAACCTGGCTTTCTATGGGCTAACAGATAAGAAGTACGAAGAAAATAAAGAATGACATAAAACGGCGCACACAGAACTCAAGTCAGACTTGACTCCGTGTGAGGCCTATTTTCAGCGAGCATGTATGGGTGGTTTCAAGATAGGCTGATAAGAGCCTACTCACCTGTAGACCTCGTAGCGAGTCTTTGGGAGGTCAGGAACATAACTTGTATCTAAAAATAAACAACATGAAAAGGTTAATAAACACATGATCTACTGGAATATATGAGGTGACTTAAAGGTACTACATGTATGTCCCATTTGCAGGCCAAAAAATGAAAAGGTTAAAGGCCAATGGCATTTGAAAGTAAATACTAATTTAAAAACTTCCCTTTAAAAAAAAGGGGGGGGGGGGG
>BEXV01001134.1:28420-43109 GCA_003118195.1 Hemicentrotus pulcherrimus | reverse complement strand
TCTTTTCTCTTCTCCTTTTTTTTTCCTCCTCTTCTCCTTTCTTTTTTTTTTCTCTTCTTTTCTTCCTCTTTTTTTTTGTCTTCCTTTTTTTTGCGCCCCCTGGATCCGCCACTGAATATATATATATATATAAATATATATTTTTTTTGTTGACGCTTATCTTGTTATAGTTCGTTACGCCCAATGATGGTTAAATCGGCTTTTAACGTTAGCCCGATGGAAAGCGATAGCTTCATTTATGTGAGGTCTATTTATTCAACACGAGTAAATTGATACATTTTTTATTGTATTTTATCCAGTTGTAATGTTTGTAATTCAAAATTGCTCTTATATAATAATACCATAATTATTGGGATTCAAATGTTACAAAATGATGAACAAAATGCGGTATTAAAAAAAGATTCATTGTTCAAAGCAACAAGCTCAATGACGTCACGATCTTCATAAACAAAATAAAAACGGAAAAAACAGCAGAGAATTCGACTGGAAAGTAGTTAAAATGACACAACAAGCTGCTGCTCTCCAGAGCTATAACAATGAACTAGTGAAATGTGAGACTTGTTTGTATTTTTTATGCTTCACAGATATCTCTTTTCGCTGTCCGAGGCCCAAGAATATTCATATGTTTTATAGGCATTTCTGCGGTGATAGTCCCACACGTAGTTTTTTGATGTATGTCCAGACGTAACGTGTCCGGATCACTCGGACAAGTTGTGTATCCAGACAGTTTTTTAAAATCGGTGATTTAAAGAAGTTTACGTGCAATATTTTGTCGATAGTTAAAGTTTATGTTAGGCAACATTATAAAAGACAAATATTCCGGGTTGCCGGTTGATATTTGATGCATTGTTTATGTTACCTAGATCTAGAGTATTAAGGCAAAAACTGATGCTTTGCCTTTGGCCTTTTTGGGTTTATTTTTGTTAAGCGACCGGACACATTGCTGCATTGTCCAGCTGCTTAAAAAAAAGAAACCCATCACTTTTGACTTAGGTCTAGTATTAATATAATACTAGGGGAGTCTAGGTCTAATGCTCCTAGAAATCTAAACCTAATTTCAAAACTAGTATTTGTAGATATCGTTGGAGTTTGAGTCAATTATTTCTTGAGGGAGACTATTCCAGTCGGACACCACTCTGATGCACACATAGGTGTAGGAGCATCACTATCCTGGCTGTGTAGTAAAAGCTGTGCTTTTGATCAACATTTCAAACGCCGCTGGCACTGTACAAAACTCAACTGATTTCACTCAAAATAAGTACTGTGAATCTCTGTGTATAAGGCGCACCCCTATTTTGAAGACAAAAACAAAAAAATTGGGGGAAAAAAAAGTCGGGAAAAAAAAAATCTGTCATCTTTAGTTTTAAAACCAACATTATCTCTAGGTCTAACTTAGTTCCAATCGGCAAGGTTTTGTTGCCCCTACGCAGAGCTCTAAAAACAATAATTATCGGCAAGGTTTTGTTGCCCCTAGGGAGCTCTAAAAACAATAATTATCGGCAAGGTTTAGTTGCCCCTACGGACATCTAAAATGACTCAAGTTTATCTAAAACCACTAAAAAGTAGCATTTGGGGACTCAAAATATCCTGTACCTGTGTATAAGGCGCACCCCTGACTTTTGATTTTTGCCGACGGAAAAAAAGTGTGCCTTATACACGGAGATTAACGGTACTTTACTTTAACAACAGTTATATGTGATCTTGTTCTAAGCAATGACCTGGACATTCTGGTATTGACCGAATCATGGCTTTCGGGAGATTTTCGCGATCAGTCCATCATTGCAGATATCAACAATACTCTACAGAACTACAATGTACTACACGAACATCGTCCGACGCAGGGTGGAGGCATATGCATCATATATCGATCATGTCTCCAACTGACACAAAACACCTCTACCAAATTTGCATCTTTTGAACATATGGACATGTCAGTTTGTGTCTCTTCTTCCATTCTCTTTCGAATGTGTGCATTTTATCGGCCACCTCCATCATCAAAGAACAAACTCACGTATGAAATGTTTGTTCGAGACTTTTCATCCTTCTTGGAATCGGTGACAATTTCTGAGCATCCACCAGTCTTGTTGGGAGATTTCAACATACACGTTGATAATGGCAGGGATAGAGATTCCAAGACATTTCTTGATATTCTGTATTCAGCAGATCTCTTTCAGCATGTGAAAGGATCTACTCACCGGGCTGGACATACACTAGATCTTTTGATTTCCAGGAAGGAGGACGACAACTTTGTTCTCAATACTGATATAATTTCTGGATTACCATCTGATCATTTAGCTGTTTTCTGTACCCTCAACTTTGATCGCCCTGCACCAACTATGAAGAGAATTGCATGCAGGAAGTTTCGGAGCATTGACCTGGATCAACTCCGGAATGACATCCAGAACTCATCTCTTGCAGCAACAAATGACACAAATGCATCTGATATGGCGGACAGATACAACTTGGTGCTCAAAGATTTACTTGACAAACATGCACCTGAAAACCTGACACTAATCTCACTCAGGCCGAACGCTCCTTGGTATAACGAGGCGGTCCGCGAAGCTAAGCGGATGAGACGGCGTGCTGAGCGCAAATCTGCCAAATCTGGACTGGAGATCGACAAACAGATTTACAACGTGCAATGTAAATCTTTAAAATGATATCCTGTGTGCTTCGAAGTCGCAATATCTAACGAATGAGATAGCACAGAGTGACACTAAGGGTCTGTTCCAGATTGTACAGAAGTTATCCTGTCCAAAATCACAGCAGGTTCTACCAAACCGAGACTCCAATGAGGATTTGGCAGACGAATTTGGAGAGTTCTTTCATGATAAGATTGGCGATCTTGTCAATAGTCTTGACTTACTATATGGCACATTCACTTGTATACGTGCAGACATTGGCAAGGTTGCCATATAACTGTTATAAGGATGATGATGATGATGATAACAGCAGCAGAAATAATTGTAAAAATATTACTATACTCCTTGATTTTCAGGTATAGAAGAGTTATGCTTGAAGCGAGATGATGTCCACAAACAGATCAAACAAGAAGAAGAGGAGAAGAACAAGGTTCAGAATGATCTTCGTATTCTCACTGAGAAGTTAGCTAAACTGAATGAGAGCCTTGCTAAGAAGATCGCAACGAGAAACGAGTATGACAAGACAATTGGTGAAACAGAAGCTGCTTATATGAAGGTAAGGACATCTATCAATCGTGTATCATCAATATATGAATTTGCATCTGCGGATCTATAAATTAAAATTGTGACCCCCTTTCATTGTGCTTTTTCAATCAAGACTTTTCTTTTTGCTCATATTTTGAAACCTAGCTGCCAAAGTAAGGCCATCTAGAAAATGTTGTTGCAAAATGACCAAATATTGAAACAAAATCAAATATTTGCTTTTATCTGTATGATTTTAAAAAATTGATAAAAAAATACTGATTGTCATGATGATATTCTTTGTCTATTTTTCTTAATTCTTTCTTAAACATACACCAAATATTGTATTTCAAAAAAATCCAGAATACATATGATATTGATAAAAGAAAATGGAATGAGAATAAATTCGAGATTTGGTATTGTGTTGGTGTTGTGGTTGTATGCTTGGTGGAAAATGTTTGCAAGTAATAAGTACATGATGTACATGCACATGTATGTGTAAATGGGCCTCTGATTTGCATACATTCATTATGATGAAATATGCAGTACCATTCGATTTGATGTCACTGTTACTTATGTTTCCCATTTTGTTTTGAGCTGAGAAATTTAGAGTCCCTTCTTATCAGACCTTAGAGTGGATAAGTAAATTATGAATTGAAGACATTGTAGAGAAATGATTTGTGCCATTTTAGTGGTAATAAAAAGTGTTTGACTTTATTTGTTTGATATGAAAAGTAATATGAGACATAGAATATAATGTGTGTGTGTGTGCGTGTGTGATCTACCTATGTAATATACTATGATGTTAAGTGATTGCTTTGTTTCTCTCCTAGATCATTGAGAGCTCCCATTCTCTGCTCAACGTTCTGCAGAAGGAAGCAGCCGTACTCAAAGATAAAGGGGTGCCTGGTTTCACCAATGCATCTTCAACAACGTAACATCTCATTGCTTTGTACAGGGTCTGTCTCATACATGTACATACCTAGCTATCATTGTATATTGGTCATGTATTTATTGTATAAATTGTACATAAAATCATTTTGATGGAACATTTTGATTGAACATTTGTGATAAAATGGGATGTGATGAATGTATTTGATCTTTGTTCTCCAGAGTCGGTCCAAGCTTCAAGAGCGATGTCAATAGTTTTACTATGAATACTGTGAATGTATCTTCCTACATGTGGATGAAGATGATTATTAGTTGATGTGACATCTAGATCTTCACATCTAGATATCATTGCCTGGCTGGTAGAAGGGCATTTAGCTTGAACTTCAGGTAAAAAAAATGAAGTGTTAAGCAGAAGGGTGTTGGCACTAAATCGCCTCAAACATTTATAAAACTGACTTATTTCCTAAAAAAATTTGTGGCCATGTTCTTCTATAACATTTCTATTAGTCTTTTAAGTTTTAAATCAATTTTCGGGACAGAAAGCAGTTTAAATATAAAACAAATCTTTAAATGCTTATAATTCGAAAAGTAGTTTTGGAGTTGCTCGCGTGCTAATGCCCTTCTGCCAGTCAGCCGTTGATATCTTGGTTATATGAAGTTGGAATGTGTGAATGCAGACAAAGAAGGAGATCAGAAATTGGTTGGTGAAAGTCTGTAATAAAGTGGAAAACACTTGCATGTTTATCAAGAAAGTTAGGAATGTTTGAAAGTTGAGATGACCAAAATCTATGTAAATGATGAATTGGCAAATGGGCAGGTATATAGTCAGCAACAAAATACAAATCAAATAAAATTGAAACTTAAATTATTGTGTAGGAGCATATGGGAGAGTTATTTGCCTATGTCATAGTACAGTTTGCCAATTTGAAGTGATCTCTGATTTCTGAATTTCATACATTTATAATTTATTTTATTTTTCTTCTAATTTCACCAATTTCTTTTCCTGATTATTGTTCTGCTTTCCTTCAGAACAACTTCCGTCAATAAATGTAATGCTTCCTGGGAAAAATTTCAATAGTTTAAACATATTTGTGGCTTACACCCTTGTGACTGGTTCCAAGATTTTTTCGGACTTGTTTTTTTCAATTACAGATCGATCAATGGATCTTATTTACTGGGTGTAAGCCACAAATATGTTTAAACAACTTCCGTCAAGTTCAAATTTCCCTTTAATAACAATTTAAAATCAGGTACATGTAGTTATATCTTCAATTGTGATATGATGTAATATCCAGTGATATCTAACATGTCATTGTTTTGAGTGCTTGTGAGGAAGTGAGGAAATAAAATGGTCATTCAGATCTTTGCCACCCTCAAGAAAACAAGAAAGTAATGTTAATTCTTCGCCTTAAAATGGCAACTCTTTTCTCTTGAAAAGCGCGTTTTCAATTACATGTTTGTAACGTCATATGACCCACAGTATGTCATTCTGCAAATTACACTTACTTCATGTACACTGCATATATAGAATTGCACTTAGTGTTGTAAGTGCTTTAGCTCGACATTTACATGTAGTATGTTCATTAATGAAGCCTAATGGAGTGTTTCATGCTTTAGAAAGTACTGTAGTGATGTATCTACACATAAGCTTTGTGGACCAATGGGCCTTACGAAAGTATATTTATATATTCAATGAATGTTCAAATGTTAAATCTCTACATGTGTAATGGTGTGTATTGTGGGGGCTACCCATTCTGTGCAGTACACCTGTATAAATCAATTATTATAAAGATTTCTTTTTTCTCACAATAGTACATATGTGTGAAAGTCAGTACAAAATCCTTTAAATCAGTGGTAATAGAAAATAATTTTGTGCCTTGAAATATGAAAATGCCTTTTGTACATAATTCTTTCTACTATGGTATGTCGTAATGTAGTCAATCCATGTCACATGTTTCTGTTATGGTTAAAACTCTTGAGGAAAGTAAATTAATTCCAGAATGTGCCATTCCGTTATTCTTTGTTTTTAACAATAATTTGGAGGACACCAAGGAATTGTTTTTTAAAACGGATATTTCCATACTCGGCTAACAGTCATGTCAATTACCAGGAAACGGCACAGAAATGAAAATGAGACGAGCTTTAGCAGAAGAGACGACTACTGTAAAATAGAAAGGCTGTTAATTCATGCTAGGTCTACCAAAAGCATTTTCAAACTAGTTTTCATCCAAGGGCAAGTCCAAGCTATTTTGTCCCACTTGTTACTGACCACATCACAGATTTTACTGTAAATTTAGGTTTACAATTCTGTTACACAATTCAATAATATTTGATAATGTATGGGACATAGCCTGGATGTGCCCCTGCCTTGTTATGGCTTTGAGAAGCTTTGAGAATATTTCTTTTTGTGTTCAGTACTGGTATACAGACTGTAGGTTTCTCTGCATTGTTACACGTGTATTCAAACAGTTTGAATTCTGAGATTCCTAGAATCTCCATGTATCTACAAACAATAAGACAAATGGATAGTCAGATATCATTATTTCACTTTTATTTCTGCACACAGAAGCATGCCATTACATTTAGATAATTTATATGAATATGACCATGAAGCCTTTAGCTCAAACTTATATCATTTCTATTAATGTATGGTAACAAAAATAAACATTTGCTTCATCGACTACATGAACTTGGCCAAACAGCATTCATGATAATTGAATGGTCCGATTAAGGAGAGAACAGAGTTGAAAAATGTGATTATGTATGTGTGAAATGTATTGAGATTGCAATGTGTAGAAACTAGACAAAGAATTGAGAGAAGAAAACAAGATTGTGAAAGAGGTTATAGATAGGAAGAAAGTAGCGCAGAGATGGAGTGGGTGGATAGAAGAGATGATAGAAGAGATGAAGGAAGGAGAAAAAGATTAGGAAAAGGAAAATTACTTTGAACAAAACTGAACAGGAAAGTATAAAGCAGGGAAAAAGAAATAGTTCTGGAAACGGGACAGAGAGCTCTAAACATGAGCCAATTCAAACTATAGAGAACTACTAGAATGACCAACTAAGTTTTGCTTGGTTCTATTACTCTGGCCAATCATAACACATCACTGATTCCACAGCACCTCATAATAACAGCTTGATTTCAGTTCTTTGTAACATGATTTGTAACTTAACATGATTAACGTCCTAAATTCACCTACCGGCATCTTCACAAAGTCAAATAAAACATTTAATATGAGATAAAAAGCACCAAATCTTTGCCTGACAATTGTAAAATCTAAAACAAACTTACACAATGAACACCATGACACAATTTACATACCCTAAACTGTACATAGCTTTTCATAATATTTCCTCACAAAATACAAATTATAGTTTAAAACTAAACTCATTACATGAAGGCTAACATATATGATTTTGTTATAAATCTGAAACTAATTACTATGAGTCTTGAATATCATTCATTGAAAACAATTTCTTTACATAAAGTAAACTAAATCACATGCTCACTTATCATCACCGAGTTGTTTAAGATCAATGTCTAACTGCTCAAGTAAGCAACAATCAAGACCTACATGATAAGCACCAATTCAAAGCAAATATACAAGTTTTTAAAAGAGCATCAAGGTGTTTGTTACACCTGTCATTAAATGCCATATAATCTTTTAATCACAAACTACATTCTTTATTTAAATAAGAAAGAAGGAACAAAACAAAAGGAATTTTGAAGTTATTTCACTCCTCTTATTCACATGATGCAAAGTCACTGTCACCATCTTGCCTTAGAACCATTCTCATTTATATGAGAAATATACATTCTACAAAATATCATAAATATAGCTTACAAGTAAACCAGACTTAATTCACTCTTTAACAAGTCTCACAAATTAGTCTTCTTACTTCTATAAAAATTTCAGTAATTATTTACAATCGCATCATAAAAACTTTATTACACAACTCACTACAAGATAATGCATGTTAGTTAAGAATGGGCCCATACAGACACAGGGTTGTAAATTACTTGAATAACCTTTTTATGGATATGGCAAGATAACATGAGGAAAACAAAGTGTGCTTCACATGTCTGTATATTTAACACACACATTACTGAGTATGTGTTGGGTCCAATTTTGTGCAAAGCTTTGTACATGTATCTTTACTCAACAACAAAGCCTCTTGGCATTTATTTTCAGATTAAGTTCTGCCTTAATACCGTTGTCAACTTTGTTTTTCAAGGCAGTTTACCCCACTGTGTCTGTATGTGCTTCAGAGTGTATTTATACAAGGAATGCAAGGTGCAGGAGATATATAACAATTTTTGATCAATTACAAGAGCAGCACAAATTCTTACTGGATTTTAAATGATGATTCTTACAAATTAGGAAATGAATACTGTACTATTAAAGATTTTTAACAAAATGCATGATATGACTCCTGGCTGTATGATGCATTATAAAGCATTATACTGAAGAAAAAAGATATTTGCATAACTATTAAACTACAGTTGTACATGGATTTAGGTCGATCTCAGTCGTCACTTTCATAGATTAATAAAAAAAAACTACAAAGAGAAACAATACAATGACTGATGCTCTTTATTTCTCAACCTAATTGATATTCTTCATGGTTGTCAACTATGAAGATGTTGTTGAAAACATCACATTTGTCACATATCTTCTGACAAATGATCATTACAATGTACCGTAAATGCACAAACTCCTATATAGAACTTGCAAGATGAAACTCCTGGTACTTTCATTTTATTATCCTGGTTGTTGGCCTGAAAACTGGCATCCCTGAATATAAAGTGGTTGGGCATACCAGGTACCTTTTTTACACCTACATGTAGGTCGACAGAGGCAAAGGGTTTCTAGTCCTTTATATTAAAAAAAAAAGGGTAAAAGAATTTTGTGACATTTGATACTTTCCCACACCGTCATACAAATGGCTGCGGTGCAATTTTTACCACATTCTTTCCCAACAAAATGTAATTCTTCCATGCACTGAAGAGGCTTACAAAGAGCTAAAATTGCACTACATTAATGATGTTTGTCACTTCCTCAAGATATTTTAAGATTTTTCTTTTTTAATGTCCACATACCAGTAATAATGCAAAATTAAAAAAAAAAAAAAAAAAGGGGGGGGGGAATTATGCTAAGGAAATGATGAGAGTCTGTTGTATTTAGCCTCATACCTTGACTAATGATATTGAAGCCAGGCTAAGATTAGAATAGTCAACATGTTGATTGAAAGTCAAATAATTGAAGCACTAAACCATCTCCTTTTACATACCCATCTTAGAGATTATCTGGTCAGTCCTCACAAGGTATATGTATAACTGGAAATGGAAGTTAGCAACAAAATCAACACAATAAATCAATTTTACAGCAAAATCAGAGTTAAACAATATATGAAGTAAATATTTAAGTACACATTTGACATACACATGTATGTGACAATTGTATTTCATCCCCTATCCTAGTGGCAAGAAACGTCTTGAAAGTCTGACAGTATTGACCAAGAGAGTAACTGCTTGAATGATGATAGCCAGATCAAACAAACAATTCATCATTGTTAACATATTTCCATTATGTATTTACACATACATGTATATATATATATATTCTTCATCGTTTCCTAATGAAAGGTTTATTCACAGTTATATCTCTTTTAAACATTTTCAAAGCATTAAATGGTGCTTGTAAATGTATGAAACAATATATTGTCCATCTTTAAAAACCATTCACTTCACCAAGTACTGACAAAATCTACTTTATATGAGAACAAATTCAAAGTAACACAACACCTCATATCGTAATGATGCTATTACTATTACTTGTTTTTATTCAGCTTTGTTATTTACTCCTTTATCCAGATTTGATTGCAATATGTACATTTTATCCATGTTAATGAATATTAAAGTAACAACAGACAGAGTCTCAAGAAATGAAAACATTAGAATAGATTCGCATCAGGTCATTTTACCGTTCAAGCATTTTCCACCAAGAAAATCATATGATATAACATTTGGTAATACAATGAAGTAAATTATCTTCTCAATTTGTTTATTGTAATCCAAATACATTTGCATGTTACAATCATCTAATAAATCAGGCCTAAGAGATGCGACTTTATACATGTTCTTGGAAAAAACAAGTTTTCCTATCTGTCACACATTTTAATAATTTATTTGAAAAATGGAATAAATGAGAAAAAAAGAAAAAAGAAGCTTGCACACTTTAGTGCATGCATATGATGAAATGTTTCCATGGTTATATTGATATAACTGATTTGGTATATAGCAGTCATAAGCTGACCATTTCCAACCTGAGCTGATGTAGTACAATAGTTGCTCTCCTTCAAACCTCTTCTCTTCCATCTCTCTATGTAATATCTTCTATTGGAACCTGCATCCATACGTTCTAGAAGTTAAAAATAAATGAAAAGGATTCACTTGTAGTATTTTAACATTTGCTGACACTCAGGACTTGGTGGAGATACCATTAATGGGTGTACAAGTCTCACACACAGCAAATTGGATGCCCCATCAAGAGATAACCAGTTTTATTGGAGAGTCTTTGGGTTTGGGAAATCTATAATGATGACTTTCTCTAAATCTGGTTGGTTGTAAAAGTGAATGCAATGCTTCCTGTGATTAATAACATCTTTTTAACTGGGTGAATACTCAAATGGTGTCAAATCCCCCATGTAAAACCATGCCTGCGTGTCTTTAATGCTAGTCAGTGATAAGCATGTACACTGATAGTTAAAAAGTCACTATGGATAACATCTGAATGCATATTTGAAATGCTGTCACTCTGGCAATTTACTCAAATTCTTTCAATATAATATTTATGTGATATAAATTTCCATGTAGACTCATTTTGGTTCATAGCCACTGGATTCCCACAATGCTAGCGTGTGCATCCTCATGTCATGTACATGTGTGATCATACAAAAAAAATTAAAAAATAGTGCAGTGGCCACCTTATCATTCAGACACCTAAATCAAAGAGTGCATGGTGCATGATGTAACCTTACCTCTCTGGTATGGCATGTCCATCTGAGTATGGATTCATCATCACCATAGTAACCAGCACAGCTTACAACACAAGGCTGGTTATCTTCCAAACTGTTTGTGAAATGAGAAATAAATGATTAAAATGAATGTACGCAATCTACATGCTGAAGACTGAAAGGCTTGTAGAAGGGCCATATTTTAATAAGAGAAATGAAACGTCCAATCAAACAGAATGGGAAAACAGACGCTAAAAGATGATGATGGAAAAGAGTAATTATGTTTTTAAATATTTACTAAGTTGGATATAAGAACATTGTTTAGTCAAGATCTTGGGGCTAGTGGGTATGTTTATTGACTATGAATGAGTTGTTCTTTACTAGTAATTTATGCAAAGGCATGTGAAGGCATATGCTAAGAATTATCAGTATTACACAATATACAAGAGAGGGGGAGGGGTAAGAGAGAGAGAGAGAGAGAGAAGGGGGAGTGAGAAAGAGGGAGAGAGAGAGAAATAGCAAGAGTAATAAAGAGAAACATATATATCATTACTAACCCAGTAAGAACGAGTATTCTGACTTGATGTTCAGATATTTTCCTCTTAGCTTCACATCTGAGTTCACATTGTTGATAGACTTCAATCTCTGAAGGGTCAAAGGTCGTTCCTTTAGGGGTCAGCGTTGAGTAGCTAGATTTCTCATCTCCCTTGTCTACCAAAGATTCCCCAGAGGGTACGGAACCATTGGCTACCTCAAGAAGAGAATCTAATGTTGTATCATCAGAAATGAAGAGAGATCCTCGTCTAGTCTCCTCTCGTAGCTCTCTGCTGTAACGGTATTTCTTGTGTTTCTTAGTTGATGACCGATGAGTGAGTTTACCCAGTACAGATTGTACTCTGTCTTTAGATTTATGATGAGAGCTGGTACGACTGGTCGGTGAAGTCTGCTCCTCTCCTGATTTCTCACTTGAAGTTGATTTATTTCTTGGATGTAGGAGTTTCTTGAGATTGCGTGGACTGTCTAGCCTCTTACGAGAATTCTTAGGTCTACGGCTCTTGATTGAGAAGTCTATTCTGCTGTGTTTATCACTGTTCATAGTGCCATTCTTTAGGCTTGTCTCAAAGACCGGTGGATCATACTCCTGTGCACCATCTTCATCTCTTCCAACTACTACAAACTCCTCAAGAGTCTTAGACTTCCTCATCTTCGACTCTGCAGTCTCTATCTCAGGCAACATCAACTCAGCTTTTCGGTTATTCTGACTTCCTTCTCTTTCTTCCTTCTTCATTTCTTCACCTTTCTTCTCAAAGTTTTCTTCACCTTTCTTCTCAAAGTCTTCTTCATCTTCTTCATCCCCAGTCTTGAGCCCTTCTTTGCTTCCGCCCGTCCCGCTATCAACAATGTTCTCTTGAGAGCTTCTTTCAGCCTCAGAAGTCTTCTCATCGTCTGAACCGGTTGCTATGGCATCATCACTCTGATAGGACACACCCTCATCCTCTCCATTAGATTTGATATCAAGCTCATCTTCAGATCTATAGAAATAAATCAAATCCATACAATTGTTGACTTTCATCAGCTACAAGTACATTGTACATGTATCTCATCCTTATGTATAGATTATATTCATTTCCTCAAGTAACTGCATAATTTCAAAAGTCGCCACTGCACAGCTATTTCTAATTTTACAAATATAAAATGTGGTATTCAAATGTCTGAAATAACGTAACATTAGACTATCATCTTATTTCTTTTCAAGATATTGAATTTTCTTGGATTTTTTTGACAGCGCTGAATGAGTACAAGTGAGACTGGGATTAAATAACATATGTATTACACTACATACACCAAAACAGTTGCACAACTCTTTAATACTCCTCGATGTTTGTGTGTTATTAAGTTGTATGATATTCTACTATCCAAATATTTAAACAATAATCATCTTTACCCTACAGTGAAGAAAGGCATGTGAGCTTTATGTTTAATAATCCTTATTTAAGGCCTATCTAATCAGGTTTGCTAAGATAATAGATTATTTGATAACTTGATAAAGCATGTTACAAATGTATATTTACCTGGCAATAGAATGAAGGTTTGAACACTCTACATCGATCACGTCATATATGGTTAGATGACCATCAGCTGTGCCTATCCATAGAGTGTTGTTGTATGGCATGACAGCTGTAATCCGAGACATCACAGTCTCATCACTGGGAACCTGAGCAGAACAAACAAGTAAAATCTTAACAAGGAAGCAAGCTATCTCCATATCGTTTAGATTTTAATATATGAAAGTAAATAGGTAGACATTTGCACTCGCACCAACGAACAAGACTTAAATGTATAGTGGAATTCATATAGCAGGACAGTTGAAGATGATTAATAACATGATACGACCAGGGGGGTGTTTCATAAAGACTAAGATCAACTGTGAGTTGGACTTAACTATGGCAGGCCATTCGTGCCACTGTTTGCTCCCCATTTGCTGGCATTGGTCTCTCAAGGGACATACAAGTCGTGGTCACAAATCTACATTTTTTGATAATTCATTATTGAAGGAAAATATATTATCTAAAGATCATAATGGTGAGAGCAAACAGTAGCATGAACAGCTTGTATAGTTACCATATTTTCTGGCGTAAACGCCGCAGTGTTTTCGGGAGAAAAAAAATCTAAAAGTCGGGGTGCGGCATATTTACGGCAACAGAGTAAAAATTTAAAAAACAAGTCAAAACCAGCACAAATTTGCACATATGGGACTACGAATGGTACAATAACTATACCGTTATGGAACAGGACATTTCCACACATCTTACTGACAATTTCACCTTGCATTGTTGACATGAAGATGCAAATAATTTTCCAAAAACAACATCTGCCGATAGATCTTGATAAAAGTTCGTGCCAATGCATTGCAAAAGTAAAATAAGAAGTATCCAGCACGCAAAATCGCCGTTTTCAATCCATTTCAATGTATACATCGCTAAAAACTGCAAGCTTAGTCATCGGTGCAGGATAGTCGCGCGGTCTAAGGCGCTGGTTTTGGCACCCAATCTGACTGTGCTGGCCAGGGTTCGACTCCCGTCTTCGTCCACAAAAAAAAGGTCAAAATCGGGGGTGCGGCCTATACAAGGGAGCGGCATTATCGCCGGCAAATACGGTAAGTCCAACTTGAAATTAATCTTAGCCTTTGTGAAACACTCCCTAGAATGATTAACATAATTAACGTTGTATTAACCGCACCCCTCTTTTTCGGCCTTAAAAAAAACTAGATGGAACTTCGACTGCACGCAGTCAAAAATGATGCCTCCGTCAGTAGAGCAATTTTACAAACCAAAACAGAAACAATTTCTAAAATTCAAGTTTGATTGTAATCCATCTTTGGGTTTTAATGATAATTCATGCATAAGCTATTTACAGGCATGCATAATGAGCCACATGACCTTTGACCTGATGCCCCTAAAATCTAATCAGTTCATTGGCTGTGTAAGATACTTACATGAGTCGAGTTTGGCAGGAATCCATCAATCGTTTCTTGAGATAATGCGATCACAAGCCATTTTTGCATATATAATGAGCCCTGTGACCTTTGACCTTGGATCTCGTGACCCCAAAATCTA
>BEXV01001134.1:7966-27917 GCA_003118195.1 Hemicentrotus pulcherrimus | reverse complement strand
GATACGAACCCAGGCCGCACGGCTATCGCGCACCGATGCCATACCCAGCAGTTTTTTGTGAACTATACATTGAAATAGATTCAAATAGCGACTTTGTGTGCTGGATGCGATCGCGCCAGGTCGTTACACGGCCCCTTCTTTTACTTTTGCAGTGTTTTGGCACGAACTTAGATCAAGATCTATCAGCAGATGTTATTTTTGGAAGACTATTTTTGCCTTCATGTCAACAATGCAAGATAAAATTGTCGGTAAAATGTGTGGAAATGTCCTGTACCATTCGTAGTCCCATATGTTCAAATTCGTGCTGGTTTTGACTTACTTTTTGTTTTGTTTTTGGGTGCAACATGTATAAATCGCACCCCCAACTTTGACATTTTTTCGGCGGCAAAAAGTTGCTGTTTTTACACTGTTTATTACGGTACTGTCTAAGAATAGAGTGCATGTTCTCACCTTGTAGATGGGTAGTTGATCAGATGATGTATCATACATCAACAGACAAGACAGTGAATGAATGTCCCATAAAGCTATGAATGATGATCCACGCATACTGATCCAAACACCTCTATCACTCAACTCCATGTTCTGAATGTGATTGTTACGGTTCTTAGACATCTCAAAGCCATCTAGTACATTCAGAGAGCTACAGGATACAAGTCAAAGAGAAAAATATTTATGCTGCATATCAATCAAATAACATTTTTCATAACACAAATTTGGAAATGTCTTGCTATGAAAATGGTTGTCATTGCTATTTGCCAAAGTTCAAGCTGCACAAGTCTCTGTTTTTATATGGCTCTAGGGTTAGCAGGGACCAATCTGGTTTGTACCCAGGACTACAACCATAAATCATTGAATATGCTAATAAACATCATTCAGAATTAATGAAAAAGTAAAAAGTTAGCATTGAACAAAAAGCATGGTAAGAACTCTTACGTGTTGAGGATATTGACTGAATTGCCTGAGGCACACCAGATCTGCTTCAGTTCTGGTATGAGTTGAATACATCGTACAGGAGATGCTCCAATAGCATGGTAGAACACTTCAGGTGGATGAGACACTATGATACCCTGTAAACATACAACATATACATCTCTATGTCATAAGAAACAATGATATATGTCTTACATTAAAATGAATATTCACATCATTTAGATATCAAATAACAAAGTCTACTAGGTTTACATGGTAGTTCATAACACATTCTAAAATTTTCCATGTTATGTCATTATTTCATCACACTGAAGGTTTACCCAACCCTTTCCACAAGTTATGTTTGCTTGTTTATGATACACTCACCCCATCCTGACACAGACACAGAACCATCCCATAGATGATTTCACCCCAAACAAACAATTATCTAAGACAGAAGTCCAAGTGGCTTGGCAGTCATTTGTCCAAATATGCTATTTTGTGGTAAGGGCTTTATCAGCACCGTTTTTATTATCATTATTATTATTAGTAGTAGTAGTAGGTCAATTAAGTATTTACTGTTCACTAATAGACTATCAGCATCATTTATTTCTTAGCAGTTACCTCCATTACCGCCAATGTCCCATCAGCTAGCCCCACATATACATTCCTTGTGCTGTCTTCATGGGTCACACAGAGAGGTGTGTCACGCAATCTCTCGCACCAAAGCTCTTGCCTGAAAGAAGAAAACATGCACCACGGTATTAATTGAAATGGCTTATATACGGTACAGAGTGAACTAGTGTGTCTATACCTTGAAGAGATACAGGAACCATGATAGGTATCGAGTGACTTACTGTGTCTATACATTGAAGAGATATTAGAATCATGATAGGGTACCGACTGATTTATTGTGTCTACATTGAACAGATACAGGAACCCTGATAGGGTACCAAGTGACTTACCGTGTCTATACATGTACATTGAAGAGATATTAGAATAATGACAGGTTACCAACTGATTTATTGTGTCTACATTGAAGAGAAACAGGAACCATGATAGGGTACTGAGTGACTTACTGTGTCTTTACATTGAAGAGATACAGGAACCATGATAAGGTACCAAGAAGCACGCAGTCTGGTCCTGCCATTGACATACAGATCACCCTGCTGTCAAGCTGTCATACAGAAAGAAGAAATTCAATATGAATTCATGGTTGAGATATTGGTTGAACATTTAGCAAAATATTATCTATATACCTCAAGAGACCTGAAATTTTCAGTACAATGACAGTCTTTGTTATAGGCAATGAAATCCTTGCTTCTGATTTGTTTTCAGCAGATTTGTCACTTTGTCATCAGTCATTGAAAAAAGGCTTTGTGAAACGGGTCCCTCCTGTACATTTAAGGTGAAAAGAGAATAAACCAGGAACCCTGTGAAAGAACCAACTACTAGATACCGGTAGGCTATGGTTTCAAATACATTTAATAACCCAGGGAAGTCCGATAAAAATGACTATAATTAATCTAGTCAAATCAAAATAATTGAGTTGGAGAAAAAAATCATGGTGGGTATGCAGCTATAACAACTGATGGATATCTTCATAATATAACATATTCATGGAGTTTTTAATTATTTTTATGTGCTAATGAATTTATCAATGACAAATTACATCTCCATGGTAAATTAGAGGGAAGCAAAGAATATTGACTTTGAAGCAAGATGACTGGTTATTACAAGATATAACTTACCCTGGCACCAATGTTCTGTTTAGAGCACTGCTTTACATCAACCCGACTGATCCAGCCTTGTCTGATATCACCCCGACATACCAACAAACCTCCTGTTAGAAACAAGATCCATGTTACCTCCAAACATTGAACACAGCCTTATCTCAAGTTTACTTCTCACTCCAAACAAAGCACCTCACATACTGAATGTTTTACATGTATGCATAATCAGTATGTAATCAGAATGTCAAACACATGAAATATGTATGTTGAGATGATATGTTATAGTCATGCTTTACTATGCTACACTCGATTCCCATCTCCTTTGAATAAGGATAATACCATCAAGAATGTTTCCAGAATAAATCAATGAAAATGCTCCAAGAATTTTCAAAACATGAACTAAAATATAAATTCTTAATCAAGGGAGAAAATATTCCATGATTTTGATGAAAGAGGATGGGAATTCTCTAACACCAATATGATCAAACAGATGAATGATTAAAGTAAAAGGAAATTTAATTCAATATGTTTTATTCACGATGGCAATTTGTATTGACAATGTATTTTAATCTTTGTATGACATGTATAATTCAGCCTTCGTACTGCGAAACATGTTTGAATAAACCTTAATTGAATTGACTGAATGGTTGATTACCTTGTGCGTATTCTACAGCACAGTCCATCTTCAGATCATGATCAGAAACCTCTGCATAAGAACTCTCTTCAGTCCCACTAGTAGGTCCTGCTGTGATGGTCTGCACACTACTACTCGTTAGACCTTCTTGCTTCTCAAACTCTTTTCTTGCTCTCTCCTGTTCCTCGTATACCTTCTGTAGGTTGTTCATGTAGTGTGCCTGTCTCTCTTCAATCCAGCTCCACGACTGGAACTCCTTCATGTTATCCTTCACAGTCTACAACAAACAAATAATTCATCTTAGAAATTACATTGAAATTACTATGACATGACACCAAATCAAGTGTAATTTCAAAGAGGTAAATCCTCCCTCCCTCCCTCCCCCTCCCTAAAGGTAACATTTCATCAAAATATGATATATCCAGATGATAATGTACAATTCAGCGGGAAAAGAAATTGTCAGAGTCAATTAGTGATTTACATTAATATAAAGCTTCAGGAAATTATAAATGGTACTTTGAATTCATTAGCGAAAGAGATACTCTATACAAGCACATTATTGTTTCTACTCATACTGCCAATCTTTTCAATGACAGTACTACCCTTGATATACAATGCACTATACCTGAACCAAGTTCTCTATGTTGTAGCTGAGTTTACAGAGTTGTTTGGTGTCTTTGAGAAGAGCTAGTATGTCCTACCCTTGATATACAATGCACTATACCTGAACCAAGTTCTCTATGTTGTAGCTGAGTTTACAGAGTTGTTTGGTGTCTTTGAGAAGAGCTAGTATGTCCTACCCTTGATATACAATGCACTATACCTGAACCAAGTTCTCTATGTTGTAGCTGAGTTTACAGAGTTGTTTGGTGTCTTTGAGAAGAGCTAGTATGTCCTACCCTTGATATACAATGCACTATACCTGAACCAAGTTCTCTATGTTGTAGCTGAGTTTACAGAGTTGTTTGGTGTCTTTGAGAAGAGCTAGTATGTCCTACCCTTGATATACAATGCACTATACCTGAACCAAGTTCTCTATGTTGTAGCTGAGTTTACAGAGTTGTTTGGTGTCTTTGAGAAGAGCTAGTATGTCCTACCCTTGATATACAATGCACTATACCTGAACCAAGTTCTCTATGTTGTAGCTGAGTTTACAGAGTTGTTTGGTGTCTTTGAGAAGAGCTAGTATGTCCTACCCTTGATATACAATGCACTATACCTGAACCAAGTTCTCTATGTTGTAGCTGAGTTTACAGAGTTGTTTGGTGTCTTTGAGAAGAGCTAGTATGTCCTACCCTTGATATACAATGCACTATACCTGAACCAAGTTCTCTATGTTGTAGCTGAGTTTACAGAGTTGTTTGGTGTCTTTGAGAAGAGCTAGTATGTCCTACCCTTGATATACAATGCACTATACCTGAACCAAGTTCTCTATGTTGTAGCTGAGTTTACAGAGTTGTTTGGTGTCTTTGAGAAGAGCTAGTATGTCCTACCCTTGATATACAATGCACTATACCTGAACCAAGTTCTCTATGTTGTAGCTGAGTTTACAGAGTTGTTTGGTGTCTTTGAGAAGAGCTAGTATGTCCTACCCTTGATATACAATGCACTATACCTGAACCAAGTTCTCTATGTTGTAGCTGAGTTTACAGAGTTGTTTGGTGTCTTTGAGAAGAGCTAGTATGTCCTACCCTTGATATACAATGCACTATACCTGAACCAAGTTCTCTATGTTGTAGCTGAGTTTACAGAGTTGTTTGGTGTCTTTGAGAAGAGCTAGTATGTCCTACCCTTGATATACAATGCACTATACCTGAACCAAGTTCTCTATGTTGTAGCTGAGTTTACAGAGTTGTTTGGTGTCTTTGAGAAGAGCTAGTATGTCCTACCCTTGATATACAATGCACTATACCTGAACCAAGTTCTCTATGTTGTAGCTGAGTTTACAGAGTTGTTTGGTGTCTTTGAGAAGAGCTAGTATGTCCTACCCTTGATATACAATGCACTATACCTGAACCAAGTTCTCTATGTTGTANATAATGAGCCCTGTGACCTTTGACCTTGAATCTCGTGACCTCAAAATCTAATCAGTTCATTGGCTCTGTGAGATACAAACATGATCCAAGTTTGGCGGGAATCAATCAATCGGTTCTTGAGAAAACGCGATCACGAGAACGGGACGTACGTACGTACATACGTACGTACGTACGGACGGACGGACAACCCGAAAACATAATGCCTCCGGCTACTTTGTAGCGGAGGCATAAAAACAAATATATAACAAATCTGCAAAGAGTCAAGTGTAGCTTTTGTGTATAATTTTGACTAGTTTTCCTTTTTACTTTTTACTACCTGACATCAGAAAGAAAGCCATTAATCATGTCAAAGCATTTCATACCGGTCACTGTAATTGCAACATTAGCTTTACAATTTTAAGTAATAAAATAACTTGGGATTGGGTCTGTGGGAAAAATGTATATTATACTCAACAAGTTGGGAGATTCAGGGGGGGGGGGGGGGGCATGAACATTGTCCACATGTCTGAACTCATATGTCTTGGCTGGACAAGGTAAAGGTCATTGAACTGGAGATATAAAAACAGTTAAACATGCAATAGTGAACACCAGTCTATAAAGACCACATGTTTTGTTTCCCTTGAAAATGGTTTCATTAAAGCCCCACTGCACTACTTGTAGCTACTTGCTCCCTCTGTATAGAAAACAATGCCTAAGCGGTGATCGTTGGTCCCCCATGATCCTCTTTTTGTTAATGTTAATTGAGAGCTGAGTTGATGAGATAACCACCTGTCAGTGGCCATGCTGTGAGGTCTAATACCTTCTGCCCAAAGTAGTGCAGAGGGTATTTAAAACATATACTATTGGCACCTGTACGTAAAGACCACTTTTCTTGTTTCCCTTGGCTGGTCTTTATAGACAGGTTTGACTGTATATCAATATACTCACCAGAAAGCTGTCTCAATGTCCATGAAGAGAAGACTCATTCCTGCAATGAAGTTCATTCCCTGGCAGTAGCCAATCTCGGGGTTATGTACACAGAATGCTTCCAGGAGCTGTCTCAACTGAGATATCTGCACAAAACAAAAAACAAAAAGATCATATGACCAATAACTTTTATTCATCATCCATAGCTTGTTTTCCAAAACAAATCACTAAATAAAAATCTTCTTATAGATAAACTGAATTGTCTTGTTGTTGTACACAATACAGATAAATACAGCTTCACCATATCAATGATGATGACAAGTGATTATTCTTACGCTGAATATTGAGCCAGCGCCTTTGAATGTTTTTTAAACAGATATATGGCGCCATACAAATGCTGTGAATCATCATCATCATATTGATGCTAGCCCAGTCCCATTTAATGGCAAACTAGTGTGTATTATGCAAGATTGTTAACTTACTCCTTTTGAATGTTCATTATTGAAGTGTGTATTATGAGGGATTGTTCTGAGTAGATCCAAGTTGATTTGACGACGGTATGTTTCTACAGCTGGAGATGTATCACATAGATCACACAGTGACTGGAAGTAGTTCTCTCCCTGAAACAAAGCATCAGAAACAAATAACAGCAATATGGTAAAACTGATATTTTATAGCATCAGACCAGACTTTAAGTGTACAGTACCTAACTTTCTTTTATTGTTATGTCTAAATCCATCATGTCAACTTTTCACTAAAATATTCCAAACAAACTACAATTTCAATGTGAACTAGAAATAACATGCCCTCTTTTACTTGCCAATATTGACATAAACCTGCATCCACACTGATAATAATTTTTTTTTTTTAAATCAAACTACCGGTACAATTTCTTAAACTTGCTTCTGTCAACGATAAACTCCATGCCTACTCCACTACAATGCTTTAAATCAGATTAATATTAGAGTGTGAAGTAGGCTCACCTGACCTTATTTGATTGATTGAATCTATTGATAATAAGTTGTGTGCATAATGCATTGCAAATTTTAAATCATGCCTTTGTGACAGTTTAAGAGGGAAGAAGGTTTACCTTGACTTTATGTACAGGTATTATTCATAACACTACAACATACAAATCAAATGACAATTTTGAGTATGAAGTACGGTAGGCATACCTGACCTTATGGGATTAATTGATTTTCTATTTATGGTATATTGTGTGTACAATGCAATACACTGTTTAAATCAAATGCTAATTTGAGTGTGAATTAGGCTTACCTTGCCCTCTTTGATAGTTTTGACTCTGTCCATGATAAGTTGTGTCCAAACTTCACTCCGATACTCTGGGGGAACTCCTCCATACACCAAGTTATGCATCTCACTCTGAAAACATACCATGATTAACTCATCATTAATAATATGAAATGAAAAACATGCTTTCTCATACAAAGCAGATGTGAAATCTCAAAGATATTTAAAGCTGTTTAAAATACTGATCACGGTGAGGAGAATAAACTCACGATGCAAGTTTGTAGTTTTTTTGTTTTTATGAAATCAAACTGGCCATTTTTTCTACACAAACTAATCATTGCCTGTTTCGTCTGACTCATGTTGATGGACAGGACAGATTTGTCATCTAAACAAAATGTTGTGAGTGCGTCATGAATCATGTATGTAATTGATATAGTGACCATATCTACTGAACTGGAGGTAAAAAAATGCATAAAATGCATACAATCTGAGTAACACAATCTTGCAACAGAATCCCAATAGTCTTGTGTTTTATCAGGATATGCCTATTATCAGCAATCATTTTTATAGCAATCATTGATATTAAATGCTACTAGAAAGTATCATGTATTTTTTACAGGGTATCTCTGCAATCAATCATGTCATATGATTTTGACTAATACCCATTATATAATTGTAACCTTGTCATTCAATTAATATACACATACTTAGAGAGAAGGTTGAGTTCCAGGGAGAGGTGAAAATAATTGGTGAGTGTTATCATTGATATTATGCAAGTGTAGAAGAACATCAGAGAAAAAAATGTTCCCTGAAAAGCATTTCTCTTCAAATGCCTTCATATTTTAAATATGACAGGTAACAGCTTAAAAATGAGGCCCAATTTTTAAGCCATATGTTTGTGTAGTCCCATATACATGATCAACTTTTTCTGATTGATTCCAAACCATTTCTTTCTCAATGCAATGGCATGACCAGAACTCAACTTTATCTTTAAGATTGTCACATTGTACAAAGAGCTTGAATGAAACCTACCTGATGATCCTGAAAGTTGTGCTCATGTTTCTGTATGTACGCTTCCCATGCTTTACGATGCTCTGATTCTTTCTGTAAATGGGAATAATAGGATCAATTAGACATATTTAGACATACATAATCATGTACACTCTAGGTTACTCTAGGTTCAGCAATAAAACACAGTGGAGACATCTTGGATGTATTTTATAAGTGCTATCCATAGCAGTGGAGGCTTTATTAGTGTCATGAAGGGGATCCTGACAAATAGGTGGAGAGTTCAAGTCCTTACATAATAATAACTTCCTTTGGCATGTAATTCATTCACATTTGCCGCTACTGACCAAGGCAGAGTATATGAGTACCTGGTTGGGAAAATCCCTGGAGTGCTTGACAGTGAAAAAAAAGGGCATCAAATTTGAGAGTGTTTCAAGAAAATCTCAAAGTGTTTGGTAAAACTTAAAAAGAAGGCTGGTAAAACCGAGAACTTCTCTTTGACAACAGGTAATCCTGTAAGAGCCCTAATGAACAATAACAATAATTTATAACAAGTTTGTATTTTATTACTGCATCAGGGCAGCTCATCAAAAGCCAGGGTGATAACAATGTTTTCTCATTTAGAATATACAGCGAAACCTGTCTATAAAGACCAACCAAGGGAGACAAGAAAAGTGGTCCTTTATAGGCAGGTGGTCTTTAAGTACTGGTGCCTGTAGTACATATTTCAATGAGAAACCATTTTCAAGGGAAATAAACAATTTGGTCTTTGTAGACAGGTGGTCACTAAAGCAGGTTTGACTGTATAAAAGCACCATGAATGATATGGATACATACCCTTGAGTATCCTTGGATATGTCTATCAAGAAGATGACAAACTTGATGAAATAAGAGTGGTTGATTGTTGTGATATTGTTGGAATCCATACTGATCTGTAATCCCTTCAGCCATTGCTACCCTGTAATATAACCATTACACATGTGTCTTATGAGTGGTTTAATCAGAGATACAAAGATCATTTGGCATGTTTCTACAAAAACTTCAATGATGTTACTTTCAGGACTTTTCTATTTAATACATGCTTCTGTAGAACCACACCATAGTCACAATATAACGCCAATGCATACAGCATAGCCTACATAATGGACGTTATGATGATAAAGGATAAAGATTTTTAAACATTTAAATTCCTCTCACGAATCAATTATTGAAACCATCTTTGTCCTTGTCAAAGCATTGCAACCTTCATAAAAAATAGTGAAGAGAAAACCAATCTCCTTTTATTATATTCATTACTTATTTGTCAGATTCAATAAACTCACCTTGGATCTGGGAGTGTAGAATCTGTTATTTAACTTTCATGTTCACTAAACTCACCTTGGATCTAGGAGTGTAACATCTTTTTGTCTTGCACTATCATACATCTCTAAGAACCTCTTGTATTTCTGGGGGAAAAAAGAATATAGTATGGACTTTTTTAATGTTTTGCTCTGTGCAATTGTTTTGATATGAAAAGTAGAAGTGATAAATAAGTCTTAATTACTAGCATTGGCTATGGATCAACAGGAACAGGATTTCCTTCCTTTTATAAAACCAGAACATGATTTGATTTCTTTGATATGAATCAAAATGATATCAGTATTACATCATGACAAACAGGGTATAACAATGAAAGTCTTTTATGATAGACAAGTAAAGGCAGAGAGTAAGACTATCAACTACTACAAATACCAAATCTCTTTTTTCATATCTTTATGTAGATTCAAGTTTCACTCAAAGAAATGACCTTAGGCACTGCATTGTATGGTACAGCTTATAGCTGGATATATCATGAATGATTTGACAATGAATTCGTTAAGTTACTTTCATGTAATTCTTTCATTGTCATGTTAATTAAGGCCATGGAACTTTATTTACATATATGGAGAGTTTGGAATGTTCAAGTAGTCTTTGCAATGACATTCTAGAGACTTACTGCATCGGGCCCAGTCTAGTTTCATGGGAATGTTAAGAGGGACTTACTGCATCGGACCAGTCTAGTTTCATTGGAATGTTGTCCTTATGGTCCAGAGATGTGACCTCTACATGACAGGTCATAAGGTGAATGAACTCTCGCTTACATTTAGACAGCTCTGCATCCATGTGAGCTATTCTCCTAAGAAATAAAAAAATAAAACAATTGTTAAATATCATAATTTTTCAGATCATATTTGTTTACATTATATAAGGTACCATAAAAAGAGAAAGAGCAAAACAAAACAAAAATGAAAACTTCCCAAACCATTTTGTTTAAAGTAAAAAAAGAAAAAAGAGGGTCTTATCTTCAAATATCTATTTATTTTTCCTTTTTACTTAATATGTGTATTGCAGTTATATGATACTTGAAACTGGATACTCACTGCAAAAAAATGTAGGAATAACTGAACAAGGGGAGTGTTTCACAAAGTCAAAGATCGACTTTAAGTTCTACTTAACTATGGCAGGCCATTCATGCCACTGGTTACTCTCACCATTGGTCTTTCAATTAGGATCTTTAAATAACATTTTTTCCTTTAATAATGAACTCTCAAAAAAGGTAAATTCTGTAGATTTGTGAGCACGATTTGTACGTCCCTTGAGAAGCCAATGCCAGGAATGGTGAGAGGAACTAGTGGCATGAATGAACGGCCTGCCAATTTCAAGTCCAACTTAAAGTCAATCTTAGTCTTTGTGAAACACTCCCCTGGTGCTATAGAGATTCTACCATAATTAAATTGACTAGACTCACCTCTGCATGCCCTCCATTTTAGCTCTGGCTCTACATTTGAGTCCAGCTTGTTTGCGCACCTCTGAGTTGAGAAAGACATTCTGTTCTTGGTACATCTTGAGTGTATCTTGTAGATCAAGGACATTCCTTCTTGCTGTCTTCAAATCCTCTTCATTCAATAGGTCCCTAAAATTAATCAAATATTCAAATCTCAACATCATCTAACATCCTTTCATGCCCAATATTAGGATATCAATAACACTACATGGTTTACTCTTGCCATTATCTCTTCACTCACGCCCACACCCACTTTTCATGAGCTTTGAGTGAGGTACACCTCACTCAAAGCTCATGAAAAGTGCTAAAATGCTAGAAAGGTCTACTATAAAAAACACAACTAAAATGATTGAAGATTGATGTTTGCAACATGTAACAAGTAGTCTTTGATCTGATATCACAGAGAGCTTTGTACATGCTATATTCTGGTATTTATTTCAATGTTAACATGTTGAGTGATGTACCTGGTTAAATGATGTCCTTGTTCTAACATGGAAACCAATGCTGGCGGTGTTCAAATATTAACAAGTAATAATCTATGTAATATGCACATTGTATACCTAGTCAAATACATTAATTATTCAAATGTCACAATTATTAGTTTTATACCTGATAAAACGCTGTACCTGTCCTGATGGTAGTATGATTAGTTTAATGTGTACCAAACTGCAGTCCATATTAACATTATAAAATATTTAAAAGATGTTTTGATGATTCGTCCCTGCTAAGATGTTGTACATATACTTGTTTTTAATGAATGAAAATTATTATCCAGAACACTTAATTACTGAATACTGATCATGTTCTAATATCAACATTAAAACAAAAAAAAAATGATTACTACGATATCAAAGATCTAATATTTACCTGCTAAGATGTTGTACTTGTTCTAATTGGCCAAGCTTATCATCTAATCTCATGATATCCTGCTCTCTCTTCTTTAACATTTGTTGATATGTTGTCTCTCGGTTCATTGCACTTTTTAACTTCCTCTGATTTTCTCTGGAAGAGGACAAATCCATTATCTCACTTTGATATTTTCATTTGTCTTTTATACAAAATGCTAAAAAAGAGACTATATACAAATAATGAAACATATCATCCACATGATACAATGTATTAAATGCTGATGTGGTTCATCAAATAGGCAAGTCATATTTAATATTACCAAAGATCAACAAAACACATTTTATAGTAGAGAACAGGGGAAGAAAAGTGAAACTAATAAAGGCTTGTTGAATGGCAACAAAGGTCCTGTGGATCACTGAGCTCTGTGTTTTAAGATACAAAAATGTGAAGTGTCTTACACTTTATCATTATTTAACGAAACTGCTGCTGTTTACTGATTCATATCCAAAAGAGTCTTAAAGTATTGAAACAAGGAATGCAGCCACAAACTATATCAAGTGACAAGGTATAATGAAATGTATCAAAACTACTTCAGGAAAGGGTAATATTTATAAGTCAAAGATAGAGGATGGGAAAGTAGAGAATCAAATTGGGAGGACACAGAAAAGGAGGTATAGAAGAAGGATGAGGGAGAGGAGGAGAGTGAAGATGAAAATGAGAGGATGAGGATGAGGATTGGGGTTGAGGATGATAATAAAAACTTACAGCTTCTCTTCTCTTGCAGCCTGTAGTCTAAGTATAAGTGTTTCTTTATCCAATTCTTCCAGATCATCTTCTGTTCCTACATCACTAGTACTCTCAGCATCTCCATCTCTATCTTCTTCAGTCTTGGATTCCTCAAACACCATGCTGCTGTAATCAAATAAATACCATGCCTGGGTGAAATCACAAGCTCTTGGATCAACAAAATGTCTTGTCTTGTCCTGTCTTATCTCGTCTTGTCTCTTGTCATTTTTTCTTTTTTATCGCAGGAAATGTAACTTGTCAAAATCCCAATTACATTATGATTGTTACATGTAGGTTATGATTTTTGTAATGTAACCATATTTAATGTATACATGTTTGTGAAGTGCCTCATACAAATCTTTTTATTCACCTGTTGTGTAGATTGTATCTCAATAGTCACTATGCGAAGTACATGTATTGGTAGTTGTTGCTACATGTAGGTAGTACATACTTTAAGCCTTGCCCTACCTAGCAATACATAATTATGAGCAAGTTGCATTCTAACTATTGAAATACAATCATTTGTAATAGATGAATGAAATAATTCATACTGAGGCACTTTTTATACCAAAAAATACCTTAAAGAAAAGGTTGAGTTCTGGGAAGAGGTGAAAAATAATTTGTGAGCATTATCATTCTTATTATGCAAGTGTGGAAGAACATCAGATAAGACATGTTCCCTGAAAAGCATGGCTCTTCAAATGCCTTCATATTCTAAATATGTCATGTTCATCGTAAAACTTGGGGGGGGGGAGGGGGTTTACGCCACGTGTTCGTGTAGTCCCATATACATCTTTCTGTGTACAGTGTTTGTAACTTTACCAAATTTCTTATCATTTTGATGATTCCAGAACCTTGCAATACACACTAATTCTTATATGCTAGATGATCAACCTTTTCTGGTCTAATCCACACCGTTTCTTTCACAATGCAATCGCATGACCAGAACTCAACTTCATCTTTAAATTTGGTTACTTTACGATAATGGCCTATTGTTATTTATATTTCTTGAGAATCTCATATTATTCAACAAAGGCCCTAATTCAACCTATCCACCTTCCATTCTAGAGTTACAAGGAAAAAAACCCATCAAATTACAAGGAGTATGAATAACGTAGTTGTTTACTATTCATATCTGCTCAGAATATAGATCAACCACATTAATCCTATGAGACATAGACATCAAGGTCATAAAATAGAGAGATCAGTGATTAAGAGCATCAGATTCAGTGATTCATTTGACATCTTGCAATTAGTCAACCAAGTAGATAAGGAGTGACAGCTCAGTTTTCAGTTTCCCTAACTTCACGTATGTGTGAGGTACCTTGGATACTAAACAAGGTACTAACGATTCTAAGGATTTAAAACTTGCTGTACCTATTGCACATTTCAGATTTACAACAAATATCTTTGTGATTATATCAAAGTGTACAAATCTCTCTCTCTCTCTTGTATCCTTCCTCCGCTCAGGTCGGAGATCGTCGGCACTGTGAGTCTGCCGAAGTTACATAAATGGCTTTCTATAGGTCAATAAGTAGATTTTGACGGGTTGTGTGAAGGTTGCATATAAAATCACCTAAAACTATCATTTCTGCACAGCTAGAATGTATACAATGAACATTAAAAGGTTTACCTTTTTTATTCTATATTTCAACGGTTAAGGAGTATGTAGAAAATAAATGATAACATAAAACCTTGTGCTCCATGCAGGCTTTAGTCTAATGCAAGTGTGTTAGGCCACTCACAGGTCGCTTTTATCTTGATTGAAAGTGTGCAATTAACTTTCTATATTTATTGAGGATAATGAACTGTGTTCACAGGTTGTATATCTGCAGGGATGAAAGACTTACTCTTTATCACTGATGCTATGTTCACTGTTTTCTCTGACTAACGATAGTGATGGTTCTTTGAGGTCACCTACTGATCCGATGTCGTCTGTGGATGTAATACTGATTGAACTCCTGATTGATGTCGGTGAGAGATCTGGAGAATCTGCTGAAAATTACGATAGGAAAAAGTCTTTTATTCACTGCGCAATGAATCAACTACCCCACCCTATGTCATAACACTTCTTACAAATGACAACTGCTAAAATCCTACCCCCCAAAAAAATCAATTTAATTCTATTCAATTCAATTTATTGATATTTGCAACAAAACATTACAGATCAATTATAAACATTTACAACAATTTAGGAATGCATATCAGAAACAGAGGGGTCGACTAAAAAGCAATGCTTGTACAAGTGTGGACCCCTCAGATGAAACTTAGAAACAATAAGTAATTAAATTAAGAAGTTTGTAACTACAAAAGGACTTACAAAATAGGGGAGGGGGGATGCCAACAGAGACGAGAACGGGACAAGACAGTACTTTACATGAGAAAGATAGAAGAACACAGTCACAATAGAAAGAGTAGACTATGCCAAAAAAGAAGTGAGAGATCAGGGGTACAGAAAATAATACAAAAGGATGAGCTGCATGAGGGGTTGAGAAGAAGATGAAGAAAGAGAAATGCGCATTAGAAAGGAGATAAGCATGAGTGGGCACTAAATTGAAATGACTGAAGTGGCTTAAATTGATAAACCTTACTTTTTAAGTTGATAAGTTTAGTGTCAGAGGGGCAAGAAGGAAGCCAACCACTGCCCTCTCACCTTCTGAGTGTCACACTTACCTGGGACCGAACCATTGAATGAAGCCGTTGGAGTGCCTGGACTTGGTAAGAGGAATGCTGAAGCAAAGTCTCTTCTTGCTCCACTCTCAATACTGGTGTCACTTTCAGCACCTGGTGTTATAGCACCTGGTGTATTGAACCCTGATACTACTCCATCTGGTGTAAATGCACCTGGTGTTAGTGCTCCTGCATGTCCAGGTAAAGTGGATCTCTTCTCTGCACTCAGTCGTCTGATGGCTGCGGGAGATGGCTCAGCGGCTAGTCCCTTGGTGGGTGATGCAGCCTGGATTAAGGAAAGTAATCCCAAAATTAATGAATACATTGTTCAATTAATGGATCAGTAGTATAAGAACTGCTATAGGTAACACTACTCTGTACCAAAATAATGCTTAGTCAAACAATTGAGGATGAAGTTAAAAGTCATTAGATTCTGATCTTGATATTTTGTAGTACCGTAAAAGCTGTTATTTTCACGCGATTAATTTTTTCGCGCTAAACGACCCCAAAACAAAACAAGCTGGTTTATCAATTTGCGTTGCAACAAATTCAGCACGCTCAGAACATGCATAAGAAGTCATGTTTATATTTTTGCGGGTTCTAAAATTCACGGACACTGACTTTAGCGCGAAATACACAAAAAATTAATGTACCGCAAATATTTCTGTGTTTACAGGACTCAATGGATCCATCATGGGTTGCAGTGAACTACCTGAAACTAATGATGAATTGAACATGCATGAAAGCATGTATTCAAGATGAATACATAACTCAAACAACTCAGAAAGCACAACCAAGAGAGGTCGTGTTTGCTCATCATAAACTAGATCAAACAAAGAGGTCTAGAGGACTTACAATGATTAACACTCTTTCAATCAAACAAGTAGTCAGGGACTAAGGAACCCCGGCCAGGAGAAACATTTTCTGTTTTATGTGTTGTCAGTCAGATCATTTGCGATGCAAAGTTGAGTAACATTGTATTCTATACATCACATATAATTTTGATGGGCATAACCTCTATAATGATAGTTTAATGGTCATATATACATCCTGTGGTGAGCTAAACAGAAACCTATCACAAAAGTAATTATGAAGTAAAATCTAAACCTCCCCCCAAACTACCAGGATATTGCACAAAGAACTCTTCTTTAAATGACCACAGTTTCCTCTGTTACTTCGATCAAAGAACAAGGCATACACTGCATAATTTCAACAAAAAAAAAATAAATCATTCATTACTCAAAAGAAAACACATCATCTAGAAATCTATGTTGATTTTGAGAGGTGATCTAAAGTTAAACAATTCATTGGCATTTCTACTGTCATCTTGTAATGAAACATTCACAATGAAACATGTAAGCTCATGACAGATCTGTCAGTTTGCATGAACTGAACGTGTATCGTCATCAAACAAAATTGCAACATGGTTTAATAGTTTCTTAAGAAGCCACGATTTGATCAGAAAGATGTACTTACCGCAATCGGTTTATGAGAAAATGACTTGGGAACGGTTCTCTCCTTCTTGGTAGTAATGAATTGGTCTCGGACTTCCTAATAACATAGAAAGAAAACAAAATCAATGGTTCATATTGTATTTCTAATCAAATTTCAACAGTATGTATATCCATTGATGATGCATGTGTTTAGTCTGATGGGGCACCGTTCTCTATGGATGGATGGGAATGGGGTGACAGAGTGAGGGAGGGTACCTGAACAGTAGGGATTTCCCCTTCTCATATTATTTTCTTTATTCTTTCTTTGTTTCTTTTGTTTCTCATAGTCTCCCCTTCCTGTCCCTCCATCTCCCTCCTCCCTCTCTCTCTCTCTCTCTCTCTCTCTCTCTCTCTTTCTCTCACTCTCTCTCTCATGTCCTGTTGGTGAAGAAAGAAGTTGGTTTTGCTTTACTCCACTGCATCTACATGTAACAATCAACTTGTCTATACCTGTGGTACATGGGGCAGACAAATTTCATTTCAACCAAAATCATGCTTTTTGTTCCCCCTTTGTTATAAAATCAATTTATTAAATACTTAGAAATATTATCATTATCTTGAATTGAGAAACCATATGGAATCCTAAGTGATTATTATTCCAATCAACTCATGATCATAGACATTAATGATGGTTTGATGTTCCATACCATCTGCTAATCATATGAGCATTGACAAAGCTTGCTCCCTTTTGGCTTTAGATGAGCACTAAGAACTCACTTAGCATCATCATTTAGGGTTCCTGTGTCTCCAAGCACTTCTGATTTATGACATACTATTCTAACCAAACAGGTAGTCCATGCCCATTATGAGAGCCATATCATCCCCTCTAAAGGCTCTAAGTGATACAACATACACCAATTTCAGGAAATATTGCAGAGCAGAGGTACCATTAAAGTGAATAATGAACTCTCAATATATCCCTTTCTAGTGTTTAATCACTGAATTTCTCTCTGCCCATCCATTTCTCTGAAACTCAGCTTTTTCAAAATAAAGAAATATACAGTGTTGTTTAAGAATATGGATCAGACAAAGACATACTTTTTACTGGGTGAATCTAGTTGGGGGTTTGGGGCAATCAAAAGAACATGGCCCCCTCCCTTAGAAATTTGAAGAAATGCAAAAGAAAAATAGGCATGTTCCCTCACTTTGTTTAATAATAACACCAAACTAAATATGTCATTTAACACTGTCCAAAGCACATGTAAGAATGATAAAATTGTAATTTATCCTAATGTTTAATCATATTAAATTTAGAGTGTTCTTTTAATGTGTTTACAATAGGGCTTTCTGCAAGATGATAGGTATATTATTCCGTATGGAATGAAGGAGGTGAGCTAAAGATATATACCCAAATTGCAATCATCCCATTAATGCTATAGAAGATAAACCTCTTGCATAATAGATAAACCCAAACTAAAATCATTACTAATGTTTTGTTATTAAAAAATACTGAGAGGTACATTGCATAAAGTCAGAGTCTTTATGTAGAAATTTGTCCATCATATAAATTTGAGCAGGGTCTTTAAGATGCTGACGTCACTTGCCATGTACATGTACAGTGTATGCATATAGCACACATACCCGTAGTGTGCGTCAAACATGGCATCATTATGCGCTAACACATTATTGCTATGCTGCATTCCGCTTTAATACAAGTACATGGAGTGCTCTATGGTCATGCATATATCTTCCTGGCTTCATGTACAATGTAGTTAGTCTACCATCCAGGAGATGACGTCCAACAATAGCCAATGAGGAAAAGCCTAACTGCTTGCAGTATCTACATGTACATGTATGATAAGTTGAAATAGGGCGGCAGGTCCCATAATTAGCTACATGTAGCAATATAAAATTTAATGCTCTTCCTAATTATTGTTGCAAATATGAGTAGCAAGACCTATAATTTTTTATTTTTTTTAAAGGTCTTTAGCACTGTTAGAGGCTGACAAGAATCAACAATATGATGGTATTATATTCATGGCTTACAGCCAGATAATAATTTGTATATAAGTCGTACTTAAGTACAACACATTTATGTAGGTCACATCAATCCTGTATAATTGTACATGTATGCATTCCTTCATCCTGCTGCATATATTATACATGTATATGCACACATAGGAGTGGTAAATATGCTAGGTATAGAGCACTCTGACACAGTTATATAAGTGGATGCAGTTCAGTGTTAGTGCAATGGACAGGTGACAATGAGACAGGTATTTAAACCCCAAGGTGAATGCTAATTAACGTTTATATGATCCTAATCGTACTGCTGGATATCAAGGTCACATACAACAACAAAACCCTAGTAATATAGATTAATAAGCCTTAAACAGATATGAGGTGGTAAACTGCAGTGTTAATATCTCAAATTATTTTATGACGTATTTGGGTAATATCCTTCACATAAATTTTTGTAGCTCATAGCCAGAACTCAGTAAATACCCATAGGACCTTCTTGCGCACAGCCTTTAATAGGGACACACAATGCAGTCTCGGTCTCATATCAACTTACCGTATGTAGATTTGGGGTAGCTCAGAAGGATGATAAGTTTTGTTCTAGAAAATGTTTCTCTGTAGGAAATAGAGGGAGCTACATGTTGTCAAGCTATGATAGACCTGACTTTAATATAAAAAGTGTGTTTTGATATAAAACAAGTACATTAACAGGTGCATTTCTTCACTGTTACATTGTAGTGTCAACTTGAATGAAAAAGCACATGTTATTTCCTGCTGCCTGACTATGATTATTGGCAAGCCTCAATGACAAGAATACAATTTATAACGAAGTTTGTAAATACACATCTATGTAGACCTACAATGTAAACATAACGTCACCAGGACGCCTTTCTATCTTTCATTTTTCATTTTTT
>BEXV01001133.1:78407-94272 GCA_003118195.1 Hemicentrotus pulcherrimus | reverse complement strand
ATTTGCCCCATTAATCAACCTATATTCTCGCTATTTTGCTTGTTTCCTACCTATTTTCCCTCGTCCTTTTTTCGATTTCTTCCTAGTTGTTTTAATTTTCTCCTCTCTCTCTCTCTCTCTCTCTCTGAGTCGTCTGGTCGCTTCTATATACTTCCCATGAGTTGCCCCTAATTCCGCTTCATGTATTTGAAGCCGCTAATGAAAACTGGTTTTCAATTTTGAATAATATCCAAACATCATTTCATTGTATAAATGTAATGCTTCCTGGTAGAAATTAAGATTGTTTAAACATATTTAGGCTAACACCCACTACAGAAAGATCGATTGATCGATCTGTAATTCAAAACATGTCATTTCAGCCATGAGTCAACGTAGAATATGCATAGTTACGAGTAATGGCCTTAGTCCTTACCAAGAATTTGTTTGACCTTTCACAGAAAATGTCCTTCCATCTAATGATTCACCATACTCATTAACACCTTACCCATCTGCCCTGACTAACTATCATCAGCTTCAGATGTAGGAACAGTTAGCGGTTACAGACCAAACTCGACAGATGTAAATATGAACTGTCTGTAATCAAAGTTATTCTTTTATTATCATGCTTATAGTTTGCTGGGGCATGCATTAAGGTGACATACAGTTCTGAAGATCATTAATCAATCATCGATATGAAAACAGTTTGGTTTCTTCTTAAATTAAACGTTCAGACCTCCTTAATGTATCACCATATCCCAACTTGAGATACGTTTGATATCACATGCACAATCTGTATCCCCTCGTGACCGTTAATACATGTAACACACCAAACAGACAGACAGTCAAAGGGGACGATAATCCGTCGTCTAAACCATTATGCACAGCTTGTAAATCACTCAAATGCGTTGATGACCATGAACTCGTATGAATCGACCACACGGTTTGTGCTTGGACTTAATACGAAAGGGATAATCACTGCTCATATACTTATACCGTTGAAATGACGGATGCTACCAATAAAACTACAGCAATACACAGTGTGTTTTTACACACAGTCAATGGTAAATTGTTTATGAATACAGTAGGAAGATGTACATTGGCATTCCGAGTTATTTGCAAAACGATGTAGGCCTATATAATGTGTTTGGTTTCTGACAAAATGAATAAACTAAACATACTTTACAGAGCAACAAACAAGATGTGTTGCATCGGTATTCTTTTCTGGCATGTTTTTTTTCTTCATTTGCCGATTAATGAAAGGGTTTTAAAGGGTAAGGGAAGGGGATGCGAAATCACGAATTGATTACATTTGGACTTAATATGTCAATTAATAGGTTATCGACAGGTATTAAACACAATTATTAGTATCGCTCATAAGCACTCAAGAGATGTGAATACTTTTTTTAAAGTTACTTATTGGGGAAGATCATACTGCTGAAAAATACTGCTGAAAAACACCGCACATTGATATTGAGTATATTTGATTACACAGACATGTGGTAACAAAATCTGGTCCAAATATTTGAAACACGAGGATATTTTGAGAGCGATCCTGTTAAGTTGACATTGCTACCATGATATAGTTTTCCATGAAGATATTAAAAAGGAAGAGAAGAAAGAAAGTCAACAAATAAGCGATTTTTTTTTAATTTTTTTTTTTATACCGTTACCAGAACTAAAACTTCTCTTTTAAAATCCCGATTGAAGTGGGCCGCATGTATTATGTGTACGTCTTCGACGGTTTGATAAATTTATGGATAATCAGTGTTAATCACTCAATTTACAATCGGAAATTTTCACCTATCATCGGCACACCAAATGGAAGATTTCAAAAACGTGATTGCATGTAGATCATCAATGTTGGTAAATAATATCTTCGCAAACTAATTTATGAGCTGAGGACTTTTCGAATTGATTGACCGAATAGGAAATTAAATAAAGCCACATTTGGCTAAGAGGGGGAGATCTTATGTATATATCTGAGTGATTGAATTTACAATTCGTTTGTATATCCTAAAAACAAGGCTAGAGAAAATCACGTTTTTGTCGGTATCTTCCCGACTCTTGCTATATTTTCACGATTATAAAACTGAATTGGGAAGTGCTTGTCATCAATAGTAATTTACACCTACTATTCACATTTTAAAGTATTTTGTTCATATTATTTGTTTTTATATTTAGCAGAGAAGGAAATATAAGCCAATACAAACAGAAACCATGACAGTTGAGATACCTGTACTCAGAAACATAGGTATGATTGGTAATCTGGTATAGAAGCAAAAGATCTACAGTATTGAAAGTCATGTATTTCCGTGTTATAGACGTGGCAGCGTGGCAGTTCCTGATGCATTCACCTAAAACCCATTTCAACAATCCTAATTAATATTCATTAAAAGATTAATGTTGTATTTATTTTAATAAATCTTTCCAGTTTATGTTTCTACACGGAAGCGTGACAATTCACTCAACAAACTGGAGCATATGGTGGTTAAGTTTGTGTATAACGCGTCAATAAAATTGGATATTTGATTCAAAACTTTTCGTGACGTGGTAATTCTAGATTTCTCTTTTCTTTTCTTTCCGAGATATTAGTTAGCCATTTTTTCCCCCGATCATTTCCCTCTTCATTTATTTTGTTGCTGTTGTTGAATTTCAAGATTTTTTTAAAGACTTTCCTTTCGAAGTAAACTGTACTTAATAACTCCATGATTAGGTAGAGTAGATGACTTCTTGGTTATGATTACGATGAATTCCAATTTATGAGAAAATCTTTAACACAAACATGGATAAACAAATATTCCGTTAAAACAAAAATGGTTTGTCTTGTCGACGTTCAAATGATTTGAAATTTCGCCCATCATGAATATGAACGAATAGATTGTGTTTTCATATTTATTACATCGATTCGTTTCGTTTGTTTGTCTTTTTTCTACTTATAGATGAAGAGCTCAGCTCGATCTGTCAAGGAGCACAAAACTGTGGAGAATGTATATCTGTGAATCCAGAGTGTACGTGGTGTACGGAAGATGTAAGTTATTATTTTTAATAGTATTATGATTATTATTAAAAGTAGTAGTAAAGTAGAAGTAGTAGTAGTACTAGTAGAAGTAGAAGTAGTAGTAGTAGTAGGCGTAGTAGTTAGTAGTAGTAGTTGTAGTAATAGTATAATTATTATTGTTATTGTTATTAATATTGTTGTTATTGTCACTGTTGTTATTATTATTATTATTATTATTATTGACGTTGTTGTTTTGTTTTGTTGCTGCTGCTGCTCTTGTTCTGCATTGTTGTCTTTGTTATTTTTTGTTTTTTTATTTTTTACTTAAGGACTACAATTAAGAATGGAAGGATGAAAATGGTGGTGAACTCGATATTGTCTTTTTCTTGAAAGATGAGAGAAAGCACATAGCTCTGAACAACATGAGTATCGAAATTTTCCTTTATGATGCCTCACAATCATGTTACCAGAAACCCGTATATATCTGCAATTATCTTCCTAGACACTAATCCGTTATCTACTCAGACCACGTCTGTAGGCTTCAATCAATACCCTTCCTAATGGCCTTTCGCTAGTAGCAAGCAGAAAATCAAAACCGTCTCATTCCCAGCTGTTTGATAGTGAAGATATTCGCGATAAGACCTTCACGAGGGAGGGGGTGACTTTAAAGTGTACCCATCACCAAATATATTTGTTCCTTGCATGTTATTAGTTCCATTCCCCTTTACTATACTTATAATATGAGCTTCAAATAGTATTCTATTAAGAGATATTGCAAGGTCTCTTAGATTACGTAACATCGTCTTGTGATTAATTGACACACCCGCACGCGCCCGCCTAGAATATGAACCCGAATTGGGTTTCGTTTTATGTTATCATTATTGTGTCCATTTTCTTTATATTAGCCCATACATTCAACTGTCCATGATTTATTCAGTTTAAGTACTTGGTACACTTTTTTTTTTTTTATATATAATTGCCTTCTAGGCACACGATATTCATATCAACGTCGATACAGTGGATAGCGATTAAATGTACCCCACTTATACCAGAGAACATTATCCGCACTTTGACATTTTTTGTGAGAAATATAAATTCACGAATACCTGATGATAACAAATGTGAGATGTTACTAATGGTGATGGCCTCTCCCTTGTAATGTTATCCGTGATATTTCAAAATTGGGTAAGTCCTGCCCTATCGGCTGACTATTTAGGCAGGACCGGAGGAGAGATAAAGTGGCGGGAAACACATGACATCGGGAGTGGAGGATGATAACGGTTATCGAAGCAGCTGTTGACGAGGGCTGAAAACAGAGCGTTTAAATACTCTCAGAAATACATGAGATTTCTCTTCTCCCTCTCCTCCTCCCCCTCTTCCCTCTCCTCCTCCTCCTCCTTTTCCTCACCCCCTCCTCAATGATTCCATACCTTTGTTTTTCCCATTTCTGTTTGTCTTAGCGTTAGTTCAAAGCATTACAAAATACTCTGAGAAACAATAGGAATGTTTTCCTCTCTCCCCCTCACCTTCTCCTTCCCACCTCCTCTCTCACCATTCCATCATTCATTGTTTGCATCCAGTTTACCCTTCATTTTCTCCTACCTCTTTTCTTCCCATATTTGTCCCACTTCTTCTTTCACTTTCTCCATTGCCTTCTCTTTCACCTTCCCCTCTTTTATTTCCTTAGTCCTACCTTTCCTTCCAGAGTTTTCCTCCCTCATGTTCTCATTCATCCACCATCCATCTTTTATTTCGCCATCTCTCCCTGTCTTCGCTCGTTCCTCTCCCAAGAGAGTTCAAATCCCACCTTCCCGCCTCATCTGCTCTCCGTACCCCAAGGTGAACGAACGGACAATCGAGTCCTCCAAACGACGTCCTCATCCCATCCAATTTCTATTTGTCGAGCATCATGAAATTCTAAGCAGACAAAACATTTGGCCAACGTCCTCACAACCGTCAAGAGCAAGACGAGGCGCACTCCTATGGCTTGCATTTAATGCCATAAAGATCGAACCAACCGAACGATTGATTATTTTTAAAATGATCGCAAAGACTGTTGGTAAACCAACCAAGGCATGCTTTGGCCACCTCTACTGAATGTGCGAATATTACAGTGGTGTATTACGAATCCGAATATGATTTATTTTGCATATACAATAGGTTATTGAAATTGCCTTAAAGTTGATTTCTAGGAAGTTTTGGAGATTGTGTTTAATGCACAATTAAGAACAGGTCACTCTTGTTGGTCGAAGACAGTTTTGATTAAAGAGAGATCGAGAAAAAAGCCACCCATTGATCGAACCGTTTAGATATTAAGGAAATTAAAGTTTAATTGAAAATCATATATAGGTGTCTAATATGCATGGTGCGATAGACGAATATCCCATTGTCACTCAACCAATCAAATCGATCCTGAAGTAACAAACTGATCGATATTCTTGTTTTATTTTGACACAGTCGCCTCAAAAAGACCGACATCAGACATACTATAGAGCGAACAAAAAATAAAACATTACTTAAAATGTGACAGACTCGTTCGGGTTGGACTCGGTCTGGAACGGTTTTGCGGCGTGAGTGAGATATTAAATAGATCGATCTTTTGAGGTTCGATCTTTACGGCACTGAGGGTCAGCCATATTCTCCATCTTAAACGTTAACTTTCATATGGATCCGCGTTGTGGAAAATGAGCCCCGTGATATCTTGGGACCTTCAAAGTGTTGAATTTGTTTAACATGCACGGTCACGAACCCTCATTTTCAATTCCTTGCCTCCTGAAGCTTGTCCTAGCAAGGGCACTTGAATGAAGATGGTTGATTTCCCTAGTTGTCTTCCCATTTTCCATTGCAAATCGAATCAAATACGTCCCTTTCGCACCATGGGAAATGAATTATCATTAAATATTCAGGCATTGTTCCTTTTAAACGCTTACTTCGCTAACATCAACGAGGAGAAGTAATCCCATACAAATTTTAAGTTTAAAGAGGGAAAGAGAAATCGAAGGTTCCCAATCATATCTCTCAAAAGCAATGTGATGACTCTGATTCTATTCAGAAATCTGAAGGCTCATGATCATAGCCACGCAGCATTGATTTATATATTAAGCTATGTCTGCGCAATTTCAAGAATAATTTAAAAAGTACCGTGTGTACATAGATAACAAAAGAATATATATATATATATATATATATATATATATATATATATATAATTAGCTTTGCTCTATCCTCCCGTATATTGCGCAATGCCTAGGCAGAGCAGAAAAACATATCGAGTAAGGCAGACTAATGGGACATGGTTGCGACTTCGAGTTTCACGCCTTGCAAGCGATCATCAGGCAACTGATAGCATCGATTCTTAAAAGTACATAATTACTCTACAACCTGGGTACAAATACGCTCAAAGTAATACTAAACTAAACTAATACTTGCAATAAGAATTACTCATGGGTGGAGGAGCTATTTATTGTAGGGAGTATCCAGAAGAGTCTCCACCAAGATGCTAGTACATTGTAATACCTGCCTAGTTAAGCAAAATGATAGAAAACGGGAAGATTGTAAATGAACGCTTGTGTTTGACCACATGACCACAATGACTATACATTTAATATGCATAGAAAGATCTTACATTGTGATTGCGCAAGTCAACGAGTTTCTTGCCCCCCCCCCATCCATCCGCCCTTCATGCTAATTACGATAATATAGATTTATGATGTACATGAAATACTGAGAGCTTGTTGAAAATTTTACCACAGAAAGAAGATGTGCTTGGCACGAATGATCAATCATGAACACAGCTGTCGCTAGCGGGAATTACGGATATCTTGGAAAATGGACTGGGAAATTGTTATTCGCCACTTACTGCAGGCAAAGCCGTGAATATTTTTTTTGTTTTTTTTTTGTTCAACTTCTTTAACAAATCCCCTTGATAGTTGCCATGGAAACCCAGTGTCCCCGAAAGACTTCCGTGCAACCGAGACATGATGACTCAACTCACATTGCAACATTTTAGTTTGAAACTTTCTCCTGTCTCTGAAGAAAAGGGATAGAAAACACTCCAACATTTTGTTACCCAGCACACAATATTATATTACATGTCTGTATAAAGAGAACAAAACATTAATTCATTACCCTGTAGACGACATCCTTGACTGTAGGCAGATGGCTTTGATCATTCAGAGGATATTTGCAACACATTTGGATCATTTTGTTCTACATGTCGAGGCCGACATTTGTAGGAGAAGACATAGTTTAAGGTGAAATAAGTAATTGTAATTACACGGTGTAGAGACATTTACAGCTATAGAGATACGATCATATACATGTACGTTCTGTCAAGTAATAGTAATGATTTGAGGAAGAGAGTTGGACGTTGCTCGATGAGACATGTGATGGGAAATTAATTTAGGAAAAGATGTTCAACGAAACCTCGTTAGGAGGGAGTTTCGTTCTATTCTCAAGGATATAATCAATTTCGAAAATTCTGTGAGATTAATAGAGCTTAGGAGATACTGAATTGTCTCGCATCTAAATGCAACGAGAACTATGTTACCATAGCAACGGATGATGCTGGAAATCTTTAATTCACGTTGGAACTACGGAGAATAACAGGGATGCCATTTTACGGATCAACAATAAAGGTCGATTAAGATAGTGGAATTATTTACCGGGAGGCTGCGGACGACGTTGCCTCTCTCTTTTGTAAAGATTTTCGAGAGGGAAAGAGGGATTTTTGTCATCGATTTTTGCATGCTTTGGCAGGTGGTCCGCTCAAGCAGCAATTTCCTTCAAATCTTCCTCTCTCGAAGGAGAATAGATCGTGGTAGATATAGAGCGCTGAACCCTTCGTGACGTCATTGGTCAAGATTGCCAGTACACGATGTTTAAAAAAAATACGAACATTTAACACCAAAAATGTCATGTATCAGGGTTGAACTATGCCGTGTTGAGAATGAAAAGAATATATTGAGTATTCATTTGAGGATCATTAATACCCTCTAAATTTGAAGGATTTGAAATCCAATCCGATTTGATATGTCATATTGAGGATCACTAAACTTTGGAATGGAAGTCCGCGTTTAAAATGTGGAATCCACTTTCTGAAGAATAATTCAAACAACTCTGGAGTGAATTCACTCTTAACATTGAAGCGGATTCAACTCCTGAAAGAAGTGATCCGTAGTATGATTCCTAAAAGAGTCCAATGTACCATGGAGTTACTAACTTTTGTACACTCCCTGTCTTGGGAGACTGAGGGATAAAACTGAGGGAGAACATTACCATAAAGGAGGTGTAAGGAGTCGCATCAAGTTCTGTTCACATTCGCCATTTTTTCGTTTTCTGTTTCTCCATCTGTCTAATTTTCATTTTTTTCGGAGGAGGAGGAGGGGAGGGGGCGTGCTTCTGTGCTCTGACTTCCACTCAACTGCCAGCTAGTTTTTACTTTGAGTTTGATAGTGTACGTTGATCCAACTGATGGGGATTGACATATTTGGCTTCGGTCTTTGTTGTGTCACCGTCGGGAATTTCCGCTTCATTGTCTTCTAACCCCCTGTAGATGTATACGAAGTAGAAGACGTAGAAGTAGTAGACATAAAAGGAGTAGATGTAGAAGTAGTAGACGAAGAAGTAGTAGATGTAGAAGTAGTAGACGAAGAAGTAATAGATGTGGAAGGAGTAGATGTAGAAGTAGTAGATGTAGAAGTAGTAGCAGATAGTAGTAGCAGTTGTAGTTGCGATAATACAAGTAGTAAAAGTAGTAGAAGTCTTAGTAGTGGCTGGCAGTCGTAGTAGTTGTGGTGGTGGTGGTGGTGGTGGTGGTGGCAGTTGTAGAAGTAGCAGCAGTAGCAGCGCAGTCGTAGACTCGTCGTTGTTGTAGAAGCAGTAGTAATGATAGTAGTAGTAGTAGTAGTAGTAGTAGAAGTAGTAGTAATTGAAGTAGTAGTAGCATATAGCAGCATCAGCAACAGTACCAGTAGTAGTTAGTAGAAGTAGACGTAGAACAATTTAGAAATGTAAATTTGCTGTGGTAAACGTACAACGAAAACATTAAATACAAACCAGGAACAACTCGGAGATAGACCCATCCTTTGGATAACTTCAACTGTCGTTAGAAGGTACCAAATGAAGCAGGCTGCAGCATAATTTACCACATTGTCATTATGCAAGTTCACAGTGGGGTGAAGTAGCTGATACGATAAGGCCTTTGCAGTCGAGTCAATCTCGCAAGTTCGGCGTTAGCGATGTAACCCCTCTCTCTCTCACAGGCGTCGCGGTCGGGTGTGTTTGTTCGCGGTTATTTCGTTGGATGTTTTTTCCCGCGCTTTCGAGCAAACCACCTTTTTGAAGCTGTCAAACTGTAGGGCGATTCCTCTTCTCTGTGGTCTCTAAGATCTTAGCCTGGTTGTAAACAAGAGAAGAAAAAAGGGGAAGATGGGAGACAAAAGGAGAAAGGGAGAGGGAGAGAAAGGGAGAGTGAGAGATAGAGAGAGAGAGATATGCAGATACAGAGAGCAGGAGATTCAGTGGTTGTGTGCGGCGGGAAGAGAGAGAGAGAGAAAGAGATAATATATAGATGAAGACACACCAAAAATAACATAGACGCAAAGAGATAGAAGGGGGATTCAAACTCATGAAAGTGTAGTCTAATTCTGTTATCTTTTTAATTTACGATGCATTTGTCGAGATTAATGTTAATATTTGCAATATTGGTGTTGTTTGTCTTTCTTATCTTAAATTTCAATCCCATAAGAATATAGTTACAGCAGCAATATGACTAGAAACAGACACAGGCAGAAGTATTCATCAAGGCCAAATAAAAAGTCGCAAAATTTACCCAACCCTATCCCGAAATGTTATTGATAACATGTAATCATTGATTTCACCCCAATTTCATGATTTGGATTGTTAGGATGATAATGGCGATGATCATGAAGATGGTGATGATGATGATAATAATAACGATGATGTTTTAACAGCCGTGTATGATGTTATCAACCATTTTCCTCTTCCAGACATTCGAGGGGCGAAGATGCGACCTTGAAAGCCTCTTGCAAGAAGCTGGATGCGGCAACATCACCAATCCTCTCCCATCTGCCGTACCCACAGAAGTAAGTGATACCCCAACACACAGGGCATGCTCTCTGCTTTTGTTTCTCTGTACACAGGTGTAGCTATGCGTACACGCAACAATGTAGTGAGCTTTATCACGTCCCTTGTCCATTGAACACGAGGCGTCCTTTCGATTGCGTTTAATTACCTCCACCAATCGAAACTGTTATGGCGATTAGCCCAAACACCGGTTTTTTTGAAAATGTTTTGTTGCATTTTTCAGTTTTTAACTCACTTTCATCTCGATATATCTCTCATATGAAGTGCGAAAGGCCGCAACAGTCGCTGACGTCAGGGCAAATAGGGACTTTTAGATTGAGTGGACGAGAACACAACGAACGCCGACTGATCATGCGTGTGAACGTACTCAACTGCCCATGTTGACTACAATTAGAAATCTTTTAGATTTCCCTCGACGATATACATGCATGCAGGAAGTAACACTATGAACATGATGGATAAATAAAGAGGACAAGATATACAGTTTTTCATTCTACCCTCGACAATTGCTTTGGTAGACAAAAGAACATCCCTTCACTGCTATAATGTAAAAATGTGTAGAACAGGTGAATATGCATGTGACACCTGTTCTACACATTTTTACATAATAGCGGGGAAGGGATGTTCCTTTGTCTACCTGAGGAACTGTATATTTTTGTTGCGGACGCGGCTTACAAGTACCGTACTAGATTTAGGAAAATCAAGGTTGACGCATTTTCGATCGCCGACTGAGACGACGTGACGCATGCGCAGTGCCTTAAAATGACGTCACACGTTGCAGTCAAAGCTGTCGACGTGCAAATCTAAAAGTTCCTAATAAAGCGGGCTCACTGAATTTTACTACCGACGTAAGAGGCGCTGTGGTTTATCCATAGAAATAGTGTGTATCGTGCATATTGGGATGAATGCGAAAGTTATGGTCAAACTAAGGATGCTTATTAAAAAAAAGGCGTTAACGACTTAAAATGTGAGATAAAACCGGAGTAATGTTACCTCAAAATTCGCTGATCCCGTAGTGCCAGAATGATCGATTGCGCAACGTTTCGGGAGCGTGCAAGGTGGGGAAGCTAAGTGATGGATCGGTCCTGCCGGATTTAGTGTCCGACCCATGAAGAAGCTCAGGTGCTTTGCCATTAACGGAGACCCACAGAAATAAATGCAGTCCACGGAGAATGTGTCCGACGTAATTCGTGTCCGTTTATGTACTGGTCATGCTATAACATTGTGGAAAACACTGTCTGGAAGGTATTGGGGGGAAAGTTGATTTAGTAATAAATTTTTGAATTATCAAATTGAAAATAAATGGACTCAGCCTTCTCGATAACCATTATACACTGCACAAACGAAAATTGAACAAAACCACAAAAACATAAAAGTTAACTTTTCAGATTATTCCTGGCCACCTATAGGGCATTCGAAGGACATCCCAGGGAGACATTACAACTATGCTATTCTTACAAGCTTACAAAAATAGAAAAGGAAAGATCATACCTTATTTGTCATTTTGACTAGAACCCTACATTCTGCCTTAAACAGATCGTGTCTACAGACCTTCCTGATATTGTCTTCAAACGTAAATTCAAAATCCACCTAGATATCCCAACTGTCAGTATAAGTGTGAACGTATCCACGTTATGTATAGCTTCGAACAAAATGTCAGTTTTTGCCTTTTGCTGATGTTGTAATTTATCGACCAATACTGATATTTTATTTCTCCACACCGTAATTAAGAGTCAAATTGTTTAAGGTTCTCCATAAGCATTGACAAGTTTAGTCAAGCTTCTAATGATAATTTGTGTGTAGAATATTTGATTGATCGAACCAAAGGAAATGTGTATTCATTTATTTGCATTCTTTCAAACTTTTTTCCACGTTTCCACTATTCCGACTATTGATTTGTCCATAACTTGCTCATAATTATGAAACAAAGCAAATGTTCGTTTATGTACATTGTAGTTAATGTAAGGAAAGTTCACTTTTGAATCGCGGAAATGAAGAATCGAAATGCTTTTTAAGTGAAACAAAACCCCGCATTTATTCATCCTAGTATACGTGAACGGTCACGCAAGCCTTACCGGCAACAGCTCGACGAAACGACAGGGGACGACATTTAAATAGTTAGCCAGTAAGTTAGGAAACAGCGTGAAATGTATACAGCGGTGATACATTTTCTTTATTTGGCGCGTACTTAAGTATCTGAGGAGGAGGAGAATGAGGGCGGAGAGGAGGATGGAAAGGAGGAGAGGAAAGGGGAGAGGGATGGTCGGTGTCGACGATGTCAAGTGGGGACGGATGACATCGGTGATGGAGAGCGTCATCCACATCGTTTCTTTTGTTTATGTTGACTGTCCTTTGAAGTCTTGTTTCATCCATACCCAGATACCGGATAGTTTAATAAAGCCACCGCACACCATAGAGTGCATGTGATTTAGGTGCATGAATGAGGTCTAGGTTGCTGCTCATGACATGTTTGCTTCGGTTCGAGTTGAAATTATTATTGATCTTATTCCAATAGGAATACAACTCGCAAGACTTTGAAAAAGGTCAATCTAAAGTCATTACAATAGACCAGTTCGTAGTTAGCTTTGGAAAAAAAATGGCCCCCAATTAGCCACGGATCTTTCGAAAGTGGAGAAGTTCCCCTTTGTGCATTTTAGAATAATCGCTGCCAAAGTGATGGAAGTGCTTCATGAATAACCTGCTGTTTGCCATCTTGAGGAGAATACTTCCACCTACATGTATGTTCCAAAGAACGTACCGTCGGTGGATGAATGAATTATGATTACATAACTTTCATTCATGAGCACGTATCCAATATTCGTCCTGGTAGTTTTTACAATGTTGGTACAATTGACCTGTATCTGACCATACACAGACTTTATCTTCGAACTGGCTTATTGCCTTGTGGGACACCGATCGTAATGTGCGAACATGACAGATTTGACATAATAAGATTTATATCCTTCTGTAATTCCCCAATTATATGATTAGTGACAAGGGCACTTGAAGTTCAGAGTGTTAACAAATCACGAAAATCATATTTTACCCGTCCCGTTTCTAGAAGAAGAAAAAAAGTCTACCCACTTTATGCGCCTTGAACATGTTGACAGCATAAGCAGCTGATAGAAATTCCAAATTATTCATTAAAATGATGATAGAGAAGTAGTCGTAAAGCATGAATCACAATTGATTTGATAGTGAATCATGTAATGTATTATGCAAAGTTTGCAATCGTGCAGTTTTGTCTTTGTACGTTGTACGTCCACGTTGATAAATCGGCACGTGGGTTATAGTAATTTGAAAATGCCTTGCGGTTTAATATAGTTAACCAGACAATGTATATATACATGATGAAGAGTCATCTAAATTCTGCTCAGCAAATTGATGACGTATTGTGAATCACGTAAGGAAATAGAAGCAGGAATTGTCCGGTAGTCTTATCCTTTTCCAAGATTTGTCCAGATACTTATCACCGCTTGTTGAATGTATGCTAACTATAACAATATTACATTCGATTGGACACTTCAGATTTGACATTTTACAAAGGCATGAAAAGCCTACCTGTTAAATGACAATGGATACATTCAACTGCTTCCCTGTCCTCTTTTTGTATGTGTTGACCTTTCAATTTCGGACCGTCCCCACTTCCAGCGCTATTTCAAATGTGTGTTTTTACGAGCGGTACGCAACCCCAGTATCACGCGTTGGTATATTTTATACTTGTTACAAATTCATGTGCGCTCTGTGCATCGCATGTGCGAACAGAATGGCGCCAATTTCTGGACTTGAGTTGAGCATGCAACAAGCATTCTGCCCGTCTGTTTATACGGCTTTCTCTCTTCGTGCTCTTCCCCATCAATTGTTCCACGCAGTCTCCCGTTGCCATGGAGACCATATTCTCTGATGCATTCAGCCTTGTTCACAAGAGCATGCCATCGCGTTTCCATTTCTTTTGTTTTCGTCACGTAGGGCAAAAAGACCGTCGTTTCTTTCTGCTCTTTATGATAGGTAGCGTTGTGATACACAGTTTTGCAAATTTATTATTTATCACAGAGGTATAGAATAAAAATGAAGCTTAGTCATACCAATGGTCATACAAGCTGATCTGCATATCCGTTCTACGTCACAATGAAACGAAAATGCATTCTGAATGCTGCACCCTTTCTCCAAAATGTATGATTTACTTTACAGTATTAAACTGTTTATTTTCAAAACGAAATCAGATAAATGAATTGATACAAATACAAAAACGCACGTTAAACACATCTTTATCCCCAAATGTGTGCTTTGGTAATAGCATCACAGATAAGCCAATTGATCATCCTCTCAAGAATAACAGAGGGATAAGGAGAGAGAGAGAGAGAGAGGGGGGGTGAAAGAGACCGAGAGAGAGAGAGAGAGAGAGAGAGAGAGAACCATAGAGAACCAGTGAAAGCGGAGATGACCCACTTTGAAACAGCGTGAGGGAAGATTGGTCCAAACGGTCCAAATGAGTAATTGTTGGGAAAACGGTAGAGAGTGAAAAACTTCCCCATTCACCTCACGGAGGCAGAGGTGAGTCAAACATTGTTGGTACAGGGGTAACAACTCTATAGGTTGAACAAAATGGGGGTTGGAAACTAGGAATGATCAATAAAAGAGCGACCATCAGCTATTTGTGATGAATCGAGACATATTAAGAGCAGAGGTCCATGGTTTGAGTCACACTGAAGTACGTGTTGGACATTTGTTTCGTTGTCATTACTTCACCGTTCCCCTTTGCTTATGTGAAAAAACAAAGTGGAGAGAGAGAGAGAGAGAGAGGTTGGAGAAAAAAGGTGGGGTGGGATAGATAGCAAGATGCCCTAAGGGGGGGCGGCACACGTGTAAGTAATTCTTCCACGCGAGAATAGAAAGAAGCCGCGTATTTCACCTCATGAAATAGATTTGACCCCATGAAATAGATTTTACCGTAACCCTTACATATTTTTATGTACTATTTTCATTCCAATACCAATCAGTACGAATCCGAAGGAGCTTTCCCAAGAGACCGTCGGTTCAAGCATTCAGAGTGACAAAATGGAGAACGTTTCGTTGAGTAGAACAGTTGCATAAAGCAATAGATTTTACCATCTCACTCTAAATCATAGTCATGATAAATATTTACTAGTTCTATTCCAATACTGATCAGCATCCTAAGAAACTTCTTTAAGAGACCATGATCGGCGCGAGCATCCACGTGACAAAATAATGGACAAAGATTCGTTTAATACAACACTTTTATTTGTATACTTCTTGAAATACATGTAGTTCGTCTACTATCTCACGCATGTCTATGAAATAGTTGTATACTGATTCGTGTTTTTTTCTTCTTCTGTTTCAAATAGGACAAACCGCTGAGCGAGGCAAATGCTGATCTGGATGCAATCGTTCAAGTCAAGCCGCAGATGATGAGGATCAAAGTACGACCGAGTAAGTACAATTTGTCGTTTTCGTCATGTTATCGAATTTGATGCATACATCTTTTGTTAAGTACCTCGTTACACATCATTTCATTCACCTGTTATACGATTAATTGTATTTTAATAGTCAGAATGCACATTGTATAAATTTCGTGTTCGGCTAGCAACCACTAATGTGTGCAATGAGGAACGTAATAAAGACTCATGCATTACGTTTAATTACATTACCAAAAATTGCTCATTTGCCAGCATTAGCTTAGAACGCAATCGCATTGACTTTCAAAAGATGTCTGTGCGTACGTAAGAGTTGTGAGTAGCGGGAGGGGAGGGGGGGGGGGGG
>BEXV01001133.1:52885-68422 GCA_003118195.1 Hemicentrotus pulcherrimus | reverse complement strand
GGGGGGGGGGGACAAGAAAAAAATCCCAGATTTTCACTATATGGTTTCGATTTATATTGTTCAACACAAATTGTTGGGGGTGAGGGGGCATGTTTTAACATAGTTATTTTGAATTGGTCCAGAGTTCAGGACCAGTAAAATGATTTCAAAAATGATATTGCAATTCCCAGATACTATTAAACATAGCTTACATTCTTCTTATTTTATCCTGACAATTCTTTTCCTCCCCGGGCATGTGGAGGTGCTGTGGTAAAGAGGTTCTTTCACTTGTCTCTTAATCTACAGGTATAGGGTTCGAATCCCAGCCTGAAAATATTGTTCTTTGGCAAGGCATTAATCCACACTATGCCTCTCCCCACCCAAGGATGATTGGGTACCTGGCAATGTTTGGGGTATTAAACTGCATTGTCCTCAGGAAGAACAGCATTGATACTGATATGGCTTCCCTGTTTGAAATTATTTTACTATTATTATCATTACTTTTATTATTACTAGTATTATTACTATTATTGCTATTATTATTATCATTCTTATCATTATTATTGTAATTTGTATGACTCTTATTAATCTTATTATCGTTATTTGTATAATTTTTATTATAATTCTTATTAGAATCATTATTATCATTATTATCATTATTTTTATAATTATTATTATAACTATTCTTATTAGAATTATTATTATCATTATTATTATCATTATCTAGGGATAACACAACAAGGACTTGTTCAGGACGCGGAGAATGCATCTGTGGGAAATGTGTCTGTGATAACACTGGGGTGAGCTATATACACCATACTCTTTGAAAGTATCTTAAATTTTAACAGTATACACAGATGGAAAGTTAAGATCATTATAAACATATCTTAGACATTGGATTAAATCTTTTTTCCCCACTATTCGACTTATTGAAGTTGGATTATCCTGACTTACATTAGTTTATTATAGCTTAATCACATATTAATGAAATGTCTGAGAAATAATTGTATAATGTACCATATGCCTCATTTTGCATTTTTACTGCTTTATTGTATTATCATTACATTTATCCTCTGTATTTTTTACTACGCATGTTAATAAGTTTCCATTTATGATTTGTGGATAATAATTACTGTAATAAAGAATTGGATTAAATCTTTAATGGCATCATGATGTAGTAACGTTATTATTTTGTTGTGAAGATTCTCTAAACCACATCAACTTTTAACATTTTGCTTGGGTACCCTTTTAATAGATATCTAACACCTTTTTAAATGTGTCTGTATCATTATCATTTTTATTATTATTATTGTCATCCATGTATTGTTATATTTTCAGAACCCTGGTGAGGTTATCTCAGGACAATTCTGTGAATGTGATAACTTCAATTGTCCATACAGCCGGGGGTTGCGTTGTGGAGGTATGTATTCTCACCACCAATACACTGAAACTTTTTTTAAAGTTCTCAGTTGAAATTTTCCGACTCTTTTGTTGCCCTTTTAGGCAAGACCTTAACCTATATTTGCTTCTCTTCACCCAGGTGTAGTAAGAAGGTACTCAGAAATGAATTCCTTTGATGTTTTCAGGGTCGCATGGCAGCTAGGCTGAAAGCTAGGGTAAATTTATTCAGGGAACCTTGAAAATCCCTTGGGATTTAAGAAATTCAAAATATTGCCTAATCTGTTTGTTATCATATTTTAAAAAAATGTATTTCATGTTTTATAGATCCTTTTCATTTCAAATTAAACATCATTTAGAGTGATCATAAATTATGCTGTATTTTGTATTTTAACGTTTGATACTAGAACCAACACTTTCTTTTAAAAAAATGAAAATTAATTTTTGTTTTGTTCGTAGGACCTGATCAAGGAATGTGTGTCTGTGACGTAGCTACAAGACAACCTAAGTGCCAATGTAACCCGGGCTTCGAGGGCGATAGTTGTGACTGCCCAACACGAAAAGACATGTGTCGGGCCAGTAATGGGGTAAGTCAATAATTATTGCAGATGGAAGATCATCCGTTTAAATTAAGTACATGTAGTGTTGTAAGATCAAGCGATCCCTATAATATTTGCACTGATTGAATATTTGAACCATTCAGGGCGTGTTATGTGAATGAGTAATTATCCAATATATGGATGGATGAATTATAAACCCATCTATGTATCCGTTAACAGATCAATTTCTAACCAGTCAAACAATTTTTCAAACGGTAGAGTAATTCATAAACTAAATATTTTGTTAATACCCAATGATCACTTTGAATTCCCATTGATATCAATGTTGTATCTTCGGTTATATCACTGAGGTATCTGTACCTGACTATTGTTTCATAATGATATTATAATGGTAACACTGTAGTTTCAGCATGGTATTACGGCTGTATAATTGATATCACTCTGGTATCGCTGTGGTATCAATGTTGTATCACTGTGGTTTATTGAAGTACCACTGTGGTATCACTGTAGTTTACTGTGGTAACACTGTGGTATCAGTGATGTCACTCTGGTATCACTGTGGTATCAATGTGGTATCACTGTGGTATCACTATGGTTCATTGATGTACCACTGTGGTACCACGGTGGTATCACTGTAGTTAACTGAGGTAAAACTGTGGTATCAGCATGGTATTACCAGGGGTATTACCGTGGTATCAGTGATACTACAGTGATACCACAGTGGTATCACTGTATTTGACTGAGGTAACACTGTGGTATCAGTATGGTATTTACTGTGGTATCACTGTGGTATCACTATGGTTTATTGAGGTACCACTGTGGTATCACTGTAGTTAATTGAGGTAACACTGTGGTATCAGCATGGTATTACTGTGGTATCACTGTGTTATCACTGTGGTATCACAGTGGTTCATTGAGGTACTTGAGGTATTGAGTTAACTGAGGTAACACTGTGGTAGGCAGCATGGTATTACTGTGGTATCAGTGATACCAGTGTGGTGTGGTATCACTGTGATAACACTGTGGTATCACTGTGGTATCACTGTAGTATCAGTATGGTATCACTAGAGTTTCACTATGGTGTCACTGTGGTGTAACTGTGGCATGACTAAGTTACGTTATGGTGTTATTGTGGCATTACTGTTGTTACACTGCGGTATCACTGAGGTATTATTGTGTTCAAAATTTCTCCAACCTTTTCTTCTTCCATTGCAGTTGGAGTGTAACGCTCACGGAGCATGTGTTTGCGGTGCCTGCGAGTGTTTCGCGGACTCACAGTTTCAAGGAAAAACGTGTGAGAAATGCCCTGTAAGTTTGTGTCGATGAATGTTGCTAAGTCGTTTTTATTCTTCTTAGAATTGAATAAAATGCAATGGGGACATAACTTTTCTAATATGCAAGATCTGAAAGCAAACTTTCTGGAATTATGCCACGGTTACCGTCTTTTGTAATAACGACGGTTGATGTAATAACACTATTTAGAGTAGTTGAATAAAGCACTCGTTAAATTACTACTGAACTGAGCTAAACAAATGAGCTTCGAGTTTCGATACAGATTTATGGTGTAAAAATATATGATATTTTTTCAATTTTATTTTTAGCCATCTTTCATTTTAACTTTGATAGAAATGTCAACACTTTTACAGTTTAAGAGATTCAATAAAACCCTATTACTTACATTGAACTTACAATATTTTAAAGCTTTTTCTTGAATACGAAAAGTAAATTTTACATTTTTAATGAAACTGACTTTTTATTCCCTCATGGCAGACATGTTCATTTGGAATCTGTCACATACACCGAGATTGTGTAGAGTGTACAGTGTTTGGAACAGGCAGGCTAACACCCGAACAGTGTGAGATGTGCACTGTCAACATTATCAACGTTACAAGTATTGATGAGTGTAAGTACGATGGGTGTTAATGAGTTAATGAATGTGTAGTGTAAGTTTTGATTGTTTGTATATGGCACGTTACCACAATAAAATTGCAGCCTGTGCAGGCCAGTATAATCAACTAACCCACTGTTAAAGATGTATGGTACAAGTGGTTTCCATTTTGCCCAATAGACTATTAGTCAATTAATCAAAATGTAAAATTATCGCAAATGAGTTCTGCATCGTTGATTCTTTATTTTATCTCTTATTTATCTCTGTCATTTCAGATACGGAAGACAACCCCAAATGTAACTTTCCGCTGAGCGATGAATGCACTTTTCAGTTTGTCGTTGTCTCAGAGAACGAAACAGTCACTGTATATGTTGATGGGGTACAAAGTAAGTACATGTATAATGCGTCCAAAATTAGAAGTTATAAGTTAATACAAGAGACAGTTAAGTTCCAAGAGACAAATGAGTGACAGGTGGAGATATATATATATATATATATATATATATATCTATATGTGTGTAGAGAGCGAGAGAGAGTGAAAAGGGTGAGAGTGAGAGACAGAGAGAAAGGGAGAAAGAGGGTGAAAGAGAGAGAGAGAAAAAAAATGGAGAGAGGGGGTGAGAGAGAAAGGTAGAGAGAAAGAGAGGGGGAGGTAGAGAGAGCGGGAGGAAGACAGAGATATACACAAAGCAGAGGGAAGGAGCAAAGTAGAGAGAAAATGTGGGTTTGTGTGTGCGTGCGTGTGCTTGAGACAGAGAGAGAGAGAGAGAGAGAAAGCAAGAAAGAGAAAGGGAGAGGACAGGGGGAAGTACCAGTTGACCCATGCACTGTCCCATGTACAATATCACTTAATCTGATTTAAAATACCCTTATCTTCATCCTCATCGAACAGCATGCATCGAACCGGTGGGCAAGCCAACGCTTTCGGTGGAGGAAATCAGATGGATCGTCATCGGAATCATTCTGGGCATCGTACTGATCGGGATGATCCTGGTCTGCGCCTGGAGGTTATACACCTACGTCCAAGATAAGAGAGAGTATGCTCAGTGGGATAACGACTGTAAGAAAGCCCAGTGGGATCAGGTAAGGCTCGAACCCTTGTCCTTCTTTGCTTTAAGCCCTTAGCGCACGGGGCGTTATTTGCTGGCGTAGGACTAAGCGGTCGTTGCCACGTCTTACATGACAATCCCTGATAAACATGATAAACCCAAGTGTCATTTGCCTGCCGCATACCACGGCGCCAACGGTGTGCATACTGCAAATAAAACCTCATGTTTTGGCTGTGGAGTGTGAAAGGTCTGTTTGTCGACGTTGACTTTGGACTGCGTCTGCGACTGGCACGGTCTTTGTCACTTCTTGTTATGCCCGTCACACACCAGGTAACTCACTTAGGACTGGGTGTATAGGCAACTACAACTGGTGTGTTCTTTAACACATGGTGTAATTGCTATTGAGCATTAATCACAAACCCCTGACCTAGGACTGTGTCACAGGCTAGCGCGATCTTTGACATGTGATGAGGCGCTCGTGTTCCCCTAAATAAATCTCCAATGTATTAGTATCCTTTGGCAAGATATCAATCTTCATTTGCCACATTCGACCCAGGTGATGTAAATGGGTACCTTGCAGGAATTAATTCCTTGAAATGCTAGAGCGCCATAATGGCAGCCATGCAAAAAGCCGTGGTAATAATTTTGGAGCGCAAGGACTATCTAGTCTGACAGACATGAGCGCTATATAAGACCTCACCATTATTATTTTTATTATTATCTCTCTCACTTTCGTGTTGGACGTAGTCAAAGTGTAGTGGATATGCAGAAGCCTTCTCATACAATTCTTCTCAAAAGCATCGATTCGCTTTTCTATCTCTGCTTTCAGTGTTCCTGTTTACCCTCCATATAGAAAGACTGTTAATACTCTTTTTCTCAACAGGCTCAATCTAGCTGTTATTGTGAAGTAACTGTCATCCCAAATGGTTTCAGACTTGCAAAAGCAGATGCGGCAAAAACGATTCTAGTTTTGAGATCCAGAGCAGATTTAGCATCATCTGTGGTAGTCTGTTCACCCTTCATATTTGAATTGTTTTCTTCCAGTATCAATCGTTACATTCTCGTAGGTGAATGAATGAATGTACAAACTCACTTTGTTACCCGCCACGATGCGACACATTGAGATATCCCATCTTTTCTATTTTCTTCCTTTGTCTCTTCCAGAGTGATAATCCCATCTACAAGTCATCGACAACGACATTCAAGAATCCAACATATGGCAAATAACGTACACTCCAATGTCTGCAATGGGATACCAGTCTCCTTATTTATATTACTGGCTATAAAGAAGATAGCGTACTCGCACTGTACACGGGTATCAACTAAGACATCTGCTATTACTGAAACTGTTTTCTTGTTTATTTTGTCCTTATCTTACAGAAAGGGAATCCTCTATTCAAATCCTCTTCTACCAGGTTTGAAAACCCAATGTTTGGGCATTAATAAACTTGTTGCTTGGGGAAAATGAGTAAAAATGGCATAACACAATATAAATCTATGAGTTTAATGATTTTAACTATTTCTTATGTTTCTGTTTCTGCATATCTTACTTTCCAGCGTACCAATGATATCTATCTTACTCCGATATCTCGTGTTGATAATCCGCTGCATGCAGATAATCAGAAATAATAATTATTTCTGCTTTCTGGAATGGGTTATTATGCGTATTTTACTTGGTTTCTATGGTAAATATTTCCAGTTCTTGCTTTGCAAGCTTCTCTATCTATGAAATCAATATCACGTAAGCACAGTCACACTCAAGCACAGTCACACTCAGGCACAGTCAAGTTCTCACTTTTAGTTATTTTATGATTCACTCTGTACTGCAATACATAATCATTTAACCAGTGAAATGTGTAACTTAATTATTTCTTTTTATTAAAAAAAAAACAGCAACTGATATCTCATGTTTTAAGGTGAAAATTTTATTTGAATGGGCGCAAAAGCTTCTTCTATCGGTGGATGTTTTATTCACTTTTCAATGCTAAAGTCTCTTGTATTTGGAAATTAAATCTCTAAATATATGTTCTAACACCGAACGAATGTGACCAGTGACAAAACAGTGAAATAGAGTATCTTGTTGTATTGTGTACCATCCCACCATCGACAAAACACCTGTAGTGTGTATAGCTGTTTACCTTTCAAGTGGAGCTGGGGTTTACAGATCAAAGGCTTATCCGTGTGCTTTGTGCAAAATATTGCAGATACATTCAGTCATTTTATGTTATTGTGATAGGTAAATTGTCACTACATGTATTGCATTTCTTCACATTGGTGCAAATCTAACGCTTTTCTGCATACAATCTAAACAATCACTAACATGGTGTACGGATGCATTTAACACGCTGTTGGTATATCTATTTAGAATCCATAACATTTTGTTATGGTGATACTGCTAAAAATACAGTGTTATTCAATTAGCTTATGGGCTAAAGGTGAGATGTAAAGTTGGTATTACACACGATCTCACTCTTCAAGACTTCTGACCAAAACCCAGTACCGTAAATTGTTACTGTTCCATATCTCTTGGTTATTAACCCTTTTAGGTCCGGATTTTTCTTATTTGCTAAATTGGTAACTTATTCTTCCTCAAATTGGCAACACTTGTAATTTAGTTTCCCTTTATTGCTCCATTGTTCAAATAAAATGAGATAACAAAAGGCATAGTTATGAGCTATGTTGTATAGTTAAACAAAATATGTCAATTTTGTTTGATAAAACGGTGGTTATAGCTTGTCAGTGTGTTGCCAATTTCAGGCTTTTATATCTTATTTTCCTTTTTTTTTTAATTCCTGGGGCCAAAGAGGAAATAAAAAAGACACAGTCTATGTAGAAATGTTTGCCCTTTCTCTTCATGCATCTGGTATATTTCTGTATGACTCTGAACCAGAAGTTATTGAGCCAAATTAAACAAAGAAGAAGAAAAAAGGAAAGAAAGGAGAAAATGGGGAATGGTCTTGTCTTGAAAGGGTTAATAACCTGGAATGTAGATGTTCATTTACTGCACACTTAGTAGAGGGTTCGATATCGAAGGTTGTTTGTGATCACGATCCTCGGCTGAACTATAATGTGACCAAGGCATAAACTCGCAAAATAGTTTCCTACTTGAAAATCATTATCTTTCAACACTGGTGAATTTCATGAGTATACATGCTTTCAGCAAAATTATATAGATGATAGTGATAGAAAATAGTTATGGCTTAAAAGTCAAGTTATGTTCATTTGACATCCCTCTGCGCAGACCATGACACCAAATGTTAGATCAATTCGATAATTGGATGTACATCCTTCAAAATGATATGAATTTGGTAATTGGATATAAACACTCTTCAAAACATCGGATGAACTCTCGAAGATATCAGTAATACACACACTATTATTTTGATTACACATGCCACCATATTACATGAAGTTTTAAGTTAATAAATGATGACATGCACTCCTTATAAAAGTAAAACATAAAATGTTAGTAGAAACTCTCACTCTTGCATAGACGATAGTGTTTTTGATTCATGTCACAAATATTGTTTTGGAGATATGAATCCAAATTCATGCAACAATTAAATCATGTCACATTAAACTAAGATGCTTTAGACTCTGCATAGTTATTTTTTCTTCTTCATTTAGCACGAAATTGACAACTGAAGTAATACCGATAGTTCCATACACCGTAGAACCATGTACACATCACAAATTGATCTCGTTTAATATGAGATTTGCACTCACATACGTTGTCATGGTAATATTTCTAAGGCTGCAGTGTATCGAATGTTCAAGTTTAAATGAAGCTATAAAGATTTTAGTCATACACAATCAGATTTTCGTGCCTTTTATACCTTTTATTACATTGTTGTAATTTATAATTGTAATTCAACGTTTGTATCATGTTTGTACAAAAGTATGTTTCCGTGTAGTGTAAACACAACCATTTCTTTTAAGGGTTAAGAAATTGCAACGATGGTAAAAAGGTATTTCTGTGTATTGTTTAATCTATGACACCTTTTTTTATGTGGTATTGACTTTACTATTGTTAAATAATGCTGAAAACTTTTTCATTTTGGGGGTAAAAACATACGTGAAGCATACGTTATTATGTTGTGTATGTCTTGGGATAATCGTGAATATAGCGACTATATTAGTAACATTATCTGACGAGTGAAAGTCTAAACGTAACGCTAATATTATCGAGATGAATCCTCAAATGCTAAAAGTTTCTTGTATATAGTCTAAACCATCATATGACCTTATATCTGCTGTGATTGTTTTAATTTTTGTCCGAGGGGCAATGAAATGAAATTAGGTATATATAGCTTGATTGGGGTCTTTCGTATTTTTCTATTAATATATGAAATTGGCGGCTGAATGGTAATTGCTGTAATTGTGTAGATAAAGTTGAATAATTATTATTGAAATGTATTTTTTCAATTAGTGTATTACAACGCGGTAGTGAGCACGTTGAGATCGTAGAGTTTTAAGGTTTAAAACAATTGTTAATTGGAACAAAAAAGTACTATTCGTAGATTTTACGATTTCAAAGAATGATTATTGTATTATGCGTGATTGGTGTATGGTTGTATGTTCATGAGGAATATACAAAAGAGATGAGGAATAAACTGCTTATGGCATAGTTGTGGTGTTTAAGAAGATAATATGCCGTATTAAATGTTTTGATATAATTGTTTGAGTTGGAACACGTAATATGTGTTCTGAAGAAAAAAATCGCATTGATCACTATATGGTGTGTGTAAATAAAAAAAAAACAGATTGGCCGTTAAGATATCATGTTTATGTGCACAAACTTTGTTTTATTGATGTCCTTGGCTTAACTCATGTCATCAATAATATTGTTTTTAGGTGAATCCATTTCCTAATGTGGCTAAATTTTACGACATTGTTAATACTGAAGTTGGTACGGAAAACAGTGCTGAAAGGAAAGAAGATCAAAGTGCGTAAGTGATTAGAAATCGAGCATAATAAACACTTGTGATCATATTTCTTTTTGAGAGTCTAACTTACCTCCAAAGTTCTTCAGCTCTTCAGATAAAGCGTTCGTCAGCGATGTGACTTGGGTTGACCTTTCTGACGTCATGACCAATCAACGGGTCACAGGGATCCAAAGTTATGACTCTCAGACATACCTTTCACCGGACAGATTAACTTCGATTAGTGTTAATTTGTACAATAATTATTATGTTGAATATTTTGATTGAGCACGGTTACGATGCCATGCACCCTTTTCCCCATGTGATACCAATACGAAGAACAGAAACTGGATCGTGGTGTTTTGAGCTCAATCTGGAAGTACCATTTCTTCACTTCAAAAAGAGCAAATAATCACCAATAGCACATCACGTGTATCTTGATCGTGTTATGCGAAGACATAGAATTTATAACGCGACTCTAATAAAACGTTAAAATGTGAGTGTTTCTTTTTTTGTCTGAAAGACACTAAGAGAAAGTTGGGTCCTGGTAAAAACGAAAGGTGTTTTGTGAGTTTTTTTGTGTGTAAGTTTTGAACAATATCGAAGTAGAAAATGTTCATTGCTCTTCAAAAGTCCTAATGTTCGAAAACTAAGGAGAAATATCTGACACGTTTGGACCAAACTTTTTAATGCCACACGAATGTGTAGTCCCATATACTTATTTCTATGATTGAGAAGAGGGCGTTATATTCCAATGAATGTATTATGTCTACAAGAGTTCTATAACTTCAACGTACATTTGTAAATACGGCAAATCTACGTTCTGTAATTATCATATACCCTTTTATTTCTGTCATGATCATTCTCAACCTGTGTTTGTAATACTGCAAATAAGATTATCTTAAAAACTATGCATACCATACCCTCTNCCCCCCCCAACCCCTCCATCTTACCAGCATCTTAATTTTGTTTTTAATTTCTGACCATTGTTGTACAGGCGATAATTAAATCGAAGATCTTCCATCTTAGTCTATGTTTGTACATGCTTGTCATATCTGGTTCATTATTTCTTTGTTAGTTTGCTGCATTGTGATGAATTATATATTTTTATATATAACTCCAAAATGCAACAATACAATGCGATTTTTATTTGGATATTAGATTTAATCTTGAAGTGATTTGGTTGCCATAATATTTCATAGGCCTTTACCCTTTGCAATGGTCTTCATCAACTTATTATAAGTTTGTTAAACGGCAAAATGGGATAAAGTACCTCTATTGCCGGATTTACATATTGGTTATGAAATGCCCTAAAATATTTTTTGTCAGAGGCGGTTCCAGTAAGGGAGGTGGGGGGGGGGGCGTCCCCTGTCCGCTAAACCCTAAACTTTGGCATATCTTACGTGCAACAAATATCCCCCAACAAAAAAACAAAAAAAACAATAACAAATGCACAAGTTTGGCTTCTGAGCCCATCCCGTCGCCAAAATGTTGTCATAACGCGAATACTGTGAGAACTCTGCTTTTTGAGGGAATTTTTCCCCCACCCCCTTCCCCTGCAAAAAGAATCCTGGATCCGCCTCTGTTTTTACTGCATGGGCTTCAAAGACAAGCACATAAAGCTGTTGCCCTCTATTTTAGAGACTTGCGATGTCTATGTGATGTCTTTAACGATGCGGTGCATCGTGATTGTCATTATATTTTGTTTTGATATATTCTGTCATTTTCTACGTCACAATGAATTTTTGTTTGTTTATTAGTGCAATTTTCTAACACAATAATTATCTTATACATATGACATCATATATTATTTAATAAGCTATTGAAGGAAGTAGAAATTCAATTGTTCGTTACATTGTGTTGTACGAATTCAGAGAGCTGCATTGTTGGTGGAAATGTTATTGTATGTTTTCTGGTCCCAAATATAACAAGAATTACATGTACGTACATTATTATACGCTCTACCGCTAAGTCGCAACTTTTGGTTGCGCAGATGCCGACGTATATCTCGTTAAATAATAAACTCAACTATTCATGAACAATATATGTTTTTTTTCACCTTACAAATCAAGAAAGAGCAAATTGGTTCTAAATATTATGTAGGCCTAATCGTCATTGTGTAACCATTTGTAGTGGTTAACCGTGTTACTTTTAAAATGATTTTAAAGTCACTTGTTTCAGTCTGAGAAACGTGGGATGTCCATAAATAAACTTAATCACAATATTTATTTTTCAACTTGACCAATGAAATGGACGTAGTATATTTGTGATATATACTAAAGTAAAGTCGACCTATTTCCTCCCAGCATCTGCATTTACGAGACCTGCATGTATACGCAAAAGAATTTGGAGATTTTTTGTAACTTGGTCGAAGAACTATTATAGGGACCACGTGACTTGTGTAACGTTAGTAATTGATTCTGACGAGTGATAGTCTGAATGCTTTGTACCTGTTTTTTTTTTATTTTGTTGCCATAATGATATAGGCCTATTGATAGATGAGGAAGTTAGTCAGGTTGACTCTTTCCTGGCTCATGTGTCCATTTTCGAGGAAAATAAAATTAGTAATATTATGTAGGCTATTGTAGAATATTATGACGCTGATGGTTGAGGGTTACTTATACTTTGTATGTTTGTCACAGTCATGAATTAAATACTTGAACATAGCACCGGTGCACTTACTATGACCATATACATGTTAATATAGATTTATTAAACTGTCAACTTTTTCTATTAAGAAATGACGTGCATTGAGGTGTTGTTCGTGTCGTGTTTTTAGTGTTTGGTAGAAATGTTTATGTATGTAATTATTGACGAGTGAGTGAGTGAGTGAGTGAGTGAGTGAAAGAGGTGTGTGGATGAGGGGGGGGGGCGGAGGGAAAGGGAGAGAAAATACTAATGATGGTAATACATGTAATAACGCAAATGATGACGATGGAGAAGATGGTTACGATGATAATTCAAGTTCAAGTTCAGTTTATTTAACATCCAATAAAAAAACTTACAGCAATATAGCATTCAAATACAATAATATAAAATGCAATGTATATAAAATATGATAAGAACAAATACAACAACAACAACAACAGTAAAACTGAAAAATAATCAAGGGGTGGAGTAGGGATGTGAGGGACCAGAAAAAGGCCATTGGCCTATGTAAACTTTTTCTACAACCCCATATGTAAAATCTTCAGTAACTAAAAGCAAAATATTAACAATATAGACATTACATTAACTGAGACATACATACACATACATAGGACAGGAAGAATTAAAGCTAAACAATTAAACAACGTGCATGTTCTGTAATAACTACATGACTAAGTTCACATAATTGTGACTTGATTATATTTTCCTATTGCCATTACTGTTTACTAGGTTAATGATATGTGTTTATTTTGCTAATGAGTATTATTTTTGTAACTGTTCTGTATAAATGTTATAAACGATATAAATATGTTCATTCAGGGCCCCATGGAAGACCTCTACGTGTTGGTGAATGGGCTACCCTTTCAAAAGATTAGATATAAATAAATAAATAAATAAATTATAGTGTCACTTGATATTTGTTTGTGTTTATAATAATGATAATGATGAAAATAATATTACTAACTACTATAAGGATAAGGATAAGAATGAGGATACGAATAAAAAAATTAAAAAATTGTTTAGACATGATTTTGTTAGTATCAATGATGTTCTTCCTTGGGGGAGGGGGGGGGGGCTGAAAATCTCTGTACACCTGGGTGGAGAGATGTATAAATGCTTTGACAAGGGATGTACGTGCCGGGCTGGGATTATAATTTAATGCCAACATCTTTTTTTGTTAAACCTTCCTTCAAGCTGAGAATAAAATAGGTAAAACAATAAAACTCAAAAAAATATCATGGCACAAACTAGTCCAGATTCAGGCCGTTCTTTCTTTTTATCCCCCACACACAGCGCATTCTCTCCACTGATCGCGCAATCCCCAAATTTCCGTCTACACGAACGTATTCGAGGCCCAGATTCAGAGGAATGGCTAGGTCTACTTTCAACGTTGAGGGTGTGTTATTTTATCAGCTGATTGGATAGCTATATGAAAACGGTACAGAGGCTGGACTAGGCACAAACCTAAAATGTATCTTTCATGTTTTCAAATGGTGAAAAGGCCCCACACACACTCTTTAACTTTCAACTCCACACAGATATAAACATGTCTATTTCCCAAAACTTTTGCTGATTTGTACCCTTATTTTTCATTTCATTCTTTAAAATTTATATCGAAAAGGTGATACATAACTCCGCCACAACATGACATGAAACTAATGTGTGTACTCTTCCGATAGAGGTCGCTCTTCATAACCGCATTATTGTTACCTCGAGCTTTCTGTACAGCGAGTTTTTCATACATGGATAGCTTTATCCTGCTTCGTCTTGATTCACATTATCATGAATACACTGAGAGCCGCTGGTCGATTGAGTTTGCTTTCTTACGAGGTGAATGTATTATAATCAAAACCATAATCGTTAACACCATTCCGGACCGGAGAAGTTTAAGTATTTAAGGTGGAGATATCAAGTGGAGAGAACATTTTTCCTATGGCAGAGACCAGAACAATAATTTGTCGTGTTTTTTTAGCTTCAGCAGATCGAACCAATATCCTACTCCCAATAGGTGTTATTGCGCAGGTAAGTCAACTTTTGCTTTTTTTCAGTGACAGGATGGGCCTGGGGTAGGGAAAGAGAACATGCAATTCCCTTTTATACCCCCTCAAATTCAAAGTAACCACATACTTTATTAAATAAAATAGACCTTCACCAACAAGCTGTGTATGCGTTTGTTCTGAGAGTGAATACGAATTTAACGACATCTACAACTGTATTATGCACGGTTAGATTTAAGAAAACCAAAACAATAATAAGTACAATTAATCCTTGTTTTGAGCCACTGAAAGGTATGTAAATGCAATTGACAAAAAAAAAAAAAGAATATGTTAAAAGTGATTAAATCGCATTGTGTACAGGGAATTATCAAATACCATGAACTTGGAGCTTACCCTTAAACTTATTAAAAGGAAATATAGACGAGAAGGAAGGAATTTGTTTTGATTGGCCTTATACACTGATGTATATAAATGACATGTTTGTGTGTATAGTTTCCACTTGAACAAATGTGATGAATCGAAGCAATGTAACAAATCGCGCTTTTACCAGTCTTGATTTTAACGCTAAAATGGTATATTGAGATAAAAGAGGAACACAAGATGACGATGAGAGATGAGAGTGCAAAACATGAGGATATGATTGTGTAGCACCAGGGATTGTTAGTTGAAATCCCTGGTAGCACTATGGGCTCATTAGGAGTAATCGAGAGAGCAAATTAATCACATCGACTCGTCTCTATTAAATGCAATCAAGCCTGGACTTATTATGTCATGCTTTAGCTGTGACAGGGCCAGGTGGTACTTCCAGTGCATGTATAATTATGTTGAGCATTAAACACCGTGGTATAGTGGTGGAGGCTTTTGACCCTAATATCGTAAGAAAGATCCAGGGTTCGATCCTTGCTTGGTGCTTGCATTCTTTGATAAGGTGTTTTGCCCATGTTAGTCTCTCTCCATCCAGGTTTATCAAATCCGTAACTACATAGCTATGCTCAGTGCTGGGATAATAATACTATACTAATTGTAATTTGCATGTTCCCCATGCCCTTCTTCTTCTTCTTCTTCTTCTTCTTCTTCTTCTTCTTCTTCTTCTTC
>BEXV01001133.1:36443-48404 GCA_003118195.1 Hemicentrotus pulcherrimus | reverse complement strand
ATCCAAAAATATCCACAAAAAAAACAACACAAACAACTCCCATTCCGAAATGAAAATAATAATGAAAATGATAAAAAATACAAATAAAAATATTTTAAAAAAATAGATTAAAAAACCCCTGAATTTATCGTTAGAAGAAAGTGTTTTTTTTTTTAGATTGCCTCTGTTTAGATGGAGAAGGGTTAGTCATGAATCGGTGAATAGCCTGCAGGAATGTTCGTGTTGAAGTATAAATCGTGAGTCACCCCCTCCCCCGTCTGATATCAGACTATTGTGAATCGCCCCGTGACAAAATGCAAAGGCTACTTTCGAATCGTAAAGACTTCTCCCCCATTCCGCCGGGGGGTCATTGCCTTACTGACTTGCATAAAATGGTGCTGCTTTCGAGTTATTCAAAGACGCTTCTGTTTCAATAGCTGTGTTTACACACCCACCATATATTTATCCAAAGCCTAAGGTTAAGTTCAGTTTTCAATCATTATACGGGAGATATTTGATATAAGATTATTAGAAATGTCAACTCCTTTGCGTGCATGATTGCACAAAGCTTTTGCAATAAATGCATAAATTCTTCAAGGGGAGAAGGATCTGAGGTAAATTTCATTTAATATCCATTTCTATAAATCTATTTGGAATACTTGAGAAGTGAAATTAAGTTTGTATCAATATTCCTACTTGTGACGATCGTCTTCCAAGCCACAAATCATTCATTAAAATGTGTATTGCCGTCTTTACAAATGTAATTGATGCATAAGTATAATGAACCTTCAGATCACTTAAATATATTTTGTTATTCGCAAATTACCAACTGGACATAGCTACTGAACTTATAAATGTTTCATGGGGTTTAAGCATTCCAATCATATATCGAAAACATAATTTCCTCTTTTTCTTTGTGAAAAAAGGAAGAATACAAAAACTTTCATTCGATTCACCTCCCTGGTATTATCTATTATCTTGCCAGTTACAATAGTATTTTAACGTCGGGGTGGAGTGGCGGATTTTGTTGTAAACTGAAACTTCAGAAAGATATATGAACTAGGCTATTCTACGTATGGTGTCTGTTTTCTTTGAATCTTTCGTTTAATAAGTATGTTATATAGTTACAGAAAACTCGATTTCTGGTCATGCGATTTCAATGTGATAGATACTGTGTGGAAGCGTTTGGAAAGGGTTGATCGTGTAGAACATAAGTATTAGTGTAAACAGTAAGGTTCTGAAATCACCAACATGATAAGAAATTGGCCTAGTCTTGCTAAAGGTCACGTGCACTGTACACAGAAATGTGTATATGGAACTACACAAACACATTGCATGAAAGTGTGGTTCACAACACTTGGCTATTTCAAATCACATTTTGAATATGAGGGCATCGGAACAGCCACCCTTTTCAGGGGACATTTTCCCATAGTCTTCCACAATAATATAATACTTGAATGAAAAAGCTAACACTTTATTTTCCACTTCTCCAGAACTCAACATTCTTTTTAAGAATGTTGATTTCGCAGTGATTAGATTTTGCTATGTAAATATTGAGTTTCAATCGAAGCCATTAATCATTATTTCAAAACGTCCGACTTTTCACTGTAGTTCCATTAGATTCGAAAGAATATCAATGATGTTATCCCTTGTCTCCTTATATTTATGGAATCTTAGTTTTCAACATAAATGCCAATATAGGCCTAATTGCCATGGGATTGAATCCTGGAATATTGGATTCCCCCACCCTTTTCTGTGGAAAGGTTGAATATGTGATGGAAACAGTTTATTGTCATTTCTTGGAATATTTATACTCAATCATGCTAAACATCACAGACATTTTGCTGCACACAAATAGTAGTTGCATTAAACTTTACTCGCTATTTGCACCCGCCGTGTGGGGTCATGTGACATTGCTACTATTTTGTTAATAGAGAAATCACGGAACACTAAACAAGAAATATCACAGATTACTCCGCATATCCACCAGAACTCTACGCTCTCATTCACGGTGTGTATACGCCATCTTGGAAATCCATTTCAACTTGACCTATGACTTCGAATGGGCCAAAGTTCTCATTCAACAGATGTCTATCCATGTGTTTATGTGATTTCAATGATTGGTCGATCTATATACAGTAATGGGTTTTTGATGAGGCGCCCGCCTTCAAATCATCTGGTCATGAAGAGTCACGGACTGCAGTTTCAACAACAAAAAATTGTATTATATCTTAAGTTGGAGTATATTGTATTGTTCTTACCTCTCTTCATTAAATGACTGCGAACATATCAGTTATTCTTGATAGGTAAGGATTATATCTTCTCAGCATTTACGAATCAATCGCTATGACTCCTTAGATTGATCAATAGATCATATTGTCACAGTCATTTCATGAAAAGAGCTTAGAAAATATCATAACAACTTTATGGAAACAGTTATATTTGCTTTACACAATATTACACATATTACAATGGAATTTCATTCCCCTCACGTTTCGTATATAGATTCATCATAAAAACCCCAAAACCAAAATTAAAGTGGCTAACAATGCCGTATTCTCTTCTTAATAGCATGTGGTTTTGTCAAAATTCTTGGGTTGAGCTGTCACGATTTCGTCACCCGGGCTAGCAAACGAAGTGCATTGTCAGGGCTTGACTTTACACATCATAATATATCGCTATTACATCGAATCGTTGCGGTCAATTTGGCGGGCACAGAGACAACTGCGTTAAATCCACTCAGTAACCATGGAAACAATTGTCTGTCTCATACTTTGGACAGGAATTGACTTTTTGAGAACGTTGTAGCTAATACAAAGCTGTGACGGCCTATATATCAAACACATTCTCGTTTCCAAGAATGGTACATGAGAGAAGAGAAAATATGCCTGCGATCAGAACATAAGATAATTTTAACATAATTATATGGGCTGCAAAATCTGACAGAGGAACACTTTAAACCGTATAGTTAAACATTGGTATGGATGCAAAATGTTCAGGAAAGAAGAAAAATAGTATTTTTCTGCATAGAATGGCTGTTAAATCCTGTTCTAACTAGGGCAAGTCAAAGGTAATACATAGTTTTGGTATGGGGTCCCGAATTTGGTTCAAATGAACATATTGGAAGCATTTGCGATCCTACAATATACAGTGATCGCTGTCGCGGTTGAAATCGACTCTAAAGTTATGAAATTATTAGTAACAAACTCTTTGTGTTGTATAGCGCTCTCTCAAGGTCAAAATATTAATTAAGCTATAAAACAATGTTTCTGGACTAATTTTGACCGATAAGCTATTCCCGTTTGGTAGGTATATATCACAACTACACATTCTGAAATTTTCAGGGTCGCAGCTACCATTGTACGGCCGTATGCGCTATTTGAATTTTTATTTTCATTTTTTCTCGATAGCAGAAGTGTTTTAGGGGCTAATTTGTTTTAGTGCTTGTTATACATCCACAGGGGCATCGAAATATATCAAAATTTTAAAGAATCATTACCCACCAAATTTTCAAAATTTCCCAAAACTTTGTATTACCTTGTAATACGAAACTCGTAAAGAAACGTTGTATAATTATAAATAATTATCGTACAGGGAAAGGAGCGAAAAGACTAAATAAAAACAGTAAGGAAACGTGGTAAAAACGTGACAGAGAAACTGGTGTAGAAGATAATTATGTCAGGTGACTGACACCTGCCCAACCAGCAGTGCGTAAAATACAATGCTCAGACACAAATTGGATCCTGACATGCTGATTCTTTATCGAGTTTCGTTCAAAAAGATACTCAACAAACATGAGATTACGGTATACCAACCTTCATACGTCGTTCCCATAAGAAGGAATAAAATCACAATTTGTCCAAGCCATAAGATGACTTTTGGTAGTCTGAACAGTTGAAACAAATTGGCAGTCTAGACGCCCCTAGTTATCCAGGGTACTGAAGTCGACGCGGGAAATTGATACTAAACCATGATGAGGCCACAGGATTAAAGGGAATATCCTAAAGTAGAACTTGAGGGACTGTCCATACATGGATTAGCTGACAGCTGAAAAAATATAATTCCTCATCATTTTTAAAAGGTGTTCAATGATCCGCATTGTTTTATGCGTACGTGAACCATTGAACGAGAGAATAGACTTGTGAAAACAATAAATTACCTCTGGGTATAGTGAAGGTGTAATATTACATATTTACATTATAACCTACTAAACATACTATACAGTGCGTCCCAGAAAATAAAACGAAACCGAGAATTATCGATGTATAACTTAATCACAATTATAATTGATAAATGATACATATTTGGAAAGCTTAGATGCTCCTTTTTCATTTGATGCAACTCACATAGTGCATATTTCATGCATGATCGATTAAAATGAATTTGAAGAGAGGAAACGTCATTTGGCGGACGGTATCTGAATTTCAAGGAGAAAATCACATTTCTATAAAGTTGAGTTTCTGCCCTTTCATGACACCTCAATCTGGAAAAATAGGCAAGGAATGACAACGTTCTGTTTGTTTAAACTAGTGCTTGCATTTTCATAATTTTATCAAACGAATTCGTTTTCACTGGCTGCCTGCCGTAGCAGCAAACATGGTTGACAAAAGACTTAACTCCGTATCGTTGACAATCAGCCGTAGATGAAAGATTCAATTATAGTTGCTACGACAGGCTGCCAGTGAAAACGAACTCGTTTGATAAAATGATGGAAATGAAGGCACTACTTTAAACAAACAAAACTTGGTCATTTCATGCCCAGTTTTCCAGATTGAAGTGTCATTTGAAAGGGCAGAAACTCAACTTTCTAGAAATGTGATTTTCTCTTTGAAATACAGATACCGCCCGCCAAATGATTTGTTGGTTTCCTCTCTTCAAATTGATTTTAATCACTCATGCGTGAAATGTGCACTATATGAGTTGCATCAAATGAAATGAAAGAGGAGGATCTAAGCTTTCCAAATATGTGTCATTTATCAATTATAATTGTAATTAAGTTATGATAAAACACCGACAATTCTCGGTTTCGTTTTTTTTCTGGGACGCACTGTATAATAGGGCATGTGGAAATCAACAACCTTTTTGGTACAGATTTTCATTCACACGGATATGATGTTATAAGACAAGTCAGGTCACTAATGTGAAGTGTACTTTTGTAATTAGAGATCAAGAGATGAGAAACTTTAATGAAATGTAGACTATCATCATAGCCTCAAGTGGCTTGTATAAGGTAAACCTGTATTTTGTTACATATCAGTTCGTTCGTTCGTGTCTCTTTATATAGATCAAGATAAATGTATCTTGATCTTCGGAGTAGTCGTTACAACAGGCCGTATCCGACACGTTGCCCCGGTGTGCGAGATAGGACTCTTATACCATAACAATTAACATTACATTTAATTAAATGAATGAAGTGATTATTATTACTCTCATGTTACGGGGACAAAATATTATATATATTATGAATCAATTAATTTGGTCGATCCAGGTTGAGGGCACAAACACGGCACTACTGGACAGAGATCCTAATAATACAGAGCTTGGTCTTGTTGCTCTGTTCGCCAGCACTTTACATATCAGTAATAAGTCAGGATTTTTTTTCACCTCAATCACAACACAGCATAGTGAATGTATAGGCCTATAACTTTTAAGTGAAATTGACACATAGTGTGTCGTCCTTTACATATGTTTTGTGTTTTTTTTAATTTGAAATTTCTAGCAGAATTCATGGACCCACCCCATAATCTTTCAATTCAGACACCCCCCTCCCACCCACTCCCAGACTACTACTACTTCTAATAATGATGATGATGATGATTATAAGAGGATGATAATAATAATGCAAATAGTAATACTATTAATAATTATCATGATTATCATGATCATATGATAATATGATAATAATAACTATAGTTACTAATACTAATACTTTCTATGACAATAATTTAGAACAAGCAATGAAAAAAAATCTACCTCAAACATTTGTTAGTCAGCTGCGATACTATTTAATGTGATACTTTGTAGTGAGCGCAGTTTAGTATATTCATTATAGTAGCTGCACTGTGTAAAAGAAAATCATAATATTGTTATTATTATCCACTCTAACTCTTTATCTTTAAATAGATCGGAAAAGTCAATGATCCGTAAACACAATACAGAATATTTTGTCATATTTTATTCCGAAACAATAAACACGTTAAAATCATGACAAAGACCGGAATTCCGAACTCGAATTGAACCTGTAAATTCGTCCCATTGATGAGTAATAACTTCTATGACCTGTATATGAATTCAATTAAATTCCTAAACAAGGTATGATATTTGAATGATTCTATTGTAATAAATTAAGTGGGGTTCGCGGTAGTCGACGACTGTCAAGCAACGAATGTCCACTACAAATGTCCTTTAAACAAAATAGAAATTTAACTATATATACCCTTCCACATTTGCTATTGTTCTTTAAATACGTTTACATGAATTTATTTTTTATCATTTGTACTTTTTATGCATGACTTGTATCGTAAATATAGATATTTTCATATATAATTGTTTATATGATTTTGATTTGTTGACTCTTGTGGAGTAAAGTTGAATTAAATTGTATACGGATGCCGGATGTGGTAGCGGTCACTATATATCACGAGTTTGGTACGGGCGAAGGACAGGCGTAAAGTAACAATTATTTTGCTTTATTGACTCTTTAACTCTGTTGATAGAGGAAAAATATATGCAGACATAATTATTATCTTGTTAAGTGGGAAAATCATTTTACACTCTATATGCGGCCAATGAACCCCTGTCCGAAGCCGGTTGTCATCCTTTTTAGTTATTTTTAGTGGCGTAGCGCAGCTTGCGGTTTCTTATACTTTGATTTCATGAAGTTGACATTATTCAAAAATATATTTTGATATAACTAAAATTGAGGGGGCAGATTGACTAGGCTGGGAGGGGATTTACTCCTTGCCACTTTATAGTGCACAAACGGTTTGAATTTTTGAAGGGGGACCGGGAGGAGGGGGCTTGCGTGCATATAAACTTGCAAACTGGCAGCATTATTCAAAACAATTTGTCGACACAATTCCCTTATATTTATTCGTTGCGGAATGGGGGTAGGGGCATACTATCTTATTTATCCGTGAGCTTACATAATACAGAAAAAGGCAACAAAAACTGAAACATTCATTTATAAATTATTTGCTATTGATCCATTCATGAGTTAGTGTTACTTAATTTACCTCGCATGGTATGTTGACTTCCGTATATAACAGTCTACAATAGTTTATATCAAACACATAATAAGATTTCATATTGACAGGAAAGATGGTCAGTGTGGCGTCACTGCAATAGTAATTGGTGGTTTTCGGAGAATATACTGGTTCAGATTTCGAGATCACGGATGTTCGGGGAAAAAATGCTGGTCATTACACCGATATATTCCATCAGGCACCATGAAAATAATAATAATCGTTGAGTTGTCGTAGTTGAGTGTTTTAGCACTTGACATGAGATGTGGAGGTCGCGGGTTCGATCCCCGGCACGGCATTTATGTCCTTGAGCAAGACATTTGTCTACATTGCTTCTCTCCACCTGGTCGTTAAATAGGTATACCCAGAAGAATGAAATAGTCATTGTAGTATGCCCAGCATTGTTCGCGTCTAAAAAATATGGCGCCTGGCTTGAAGGGTCCCCAGCGAGTGGAGAATGTGCATAATTTTTTGGGGGGAGCGAGAGAGAATCCAATGACCAAATTTTTAATTATATACTTCTATTTTTATTTAGAGACATCGTCGATGTAGTAATCGCTAAATGAACTAAGATTATTTATTATTATTTTTAGTAGTAGTAGTAGTAGTAGTAGTAGTAGTAGTAGTAGGAGTAGAAGTAGTAGTAGTAGTAGTAGTAGTAGCAGCAGCAGTAGTAGTAGTAGTAATGGTAGTAGTAGTAGTATTAGTGTTGTAGTAGTAGTAGTGGTGGGACTAGTAGTCATGCATTTTTATTGATTATATTATGTTCATGTTTCCTTTGGGGAAAATCAGAACACAAGTAATGCAGTGATTGAGTATATGGTGTACTATAAGTTGTTAAATAAAACAAAAAAACTATTCTGTATGTACGTATATAGGGTAACATATCCAGTATCCGGAGCTGAGTCTTGACTTAAATTTCATCGCAGCCTTGAAATCACTCGAATTAAGACGAGCCCTGATGTTATTATCATGGTTATGGCGATAAACATTGAGCGTGTCTCGTATCCATAGTAACGACATCTGGCTAGCAACAGTTGTGTGTGTGTGACCTCCGATGACCTTGTTGTTCGTGATGTAATTTCCCCATCTGTAATGCTATATCCCCCTTACCAGACGAAATGTTCTATTTATAGCTTGGCAAGGCCAAGGTATTTGGCCATTCGCTGTCCTATACGTTACCAAGAGGAAAAACGACAAATCAACAAAGTTTAAAACTGGACGTGCTATTTTCACTAAACTATTTGGTCTAAATCAAGCTTTGGTATAATTAAAACTAGAACCGGATGATGATAACAGCAACTCGGCATATATCATCTTGATTCTTGGACCTTGGTTTTGTTTTTCTTCTCCAGAATCGTTCAGCGACGCAGTTCATGGCATAAGGCTTTTACAAAGATGGTGTCAAATGCTTATCAGTTTGATGGTTCGAAAATCTGACAGTACATTATACAAATTATTTTTTCGAACATTGGATGTGTTTATGACATCGTCTACAAGATACTGTACTTGAGTGCATAAAAGCTTTAAAGGTCAAGTTATTGTTTATATTACAACGGCAGTGAAGAAAGGTCAAACATACCGCTATTATACAGACTCATCATGCTGATGCAGATAGGGAGGAAGGGAGGGAGAGATATAACATTAAAAAAAAAAGGATGTACCGGTAGACTAGTAGGCTTATATTAGTTATATCAAGGTGTGTGAGAGAGAGAGAGAGAGAGAGAGAGAGAGAGAGAGAAAGAGAAAAAGAAAGTTCCCCAGAAGTAAATTGTAAGCATGTCAGGTGGCAAGATCAGATTTATAAAAAAAAAAAAACCTTCTTTCTTCGAAATTCTTCCCCCACAATTTTTTTAAATTTCCACGTCAAATATTTTTTTCGTATTTCATGTTCGAGGATTCGTTGGGACTCTCTGGGAGTTGACTCGACCTTTGGGTCCGGGTCAAGTCGTTGGAATTTCACGTCCAACGTCATGTCCTACAGGCTTTAGTTACTTGACACCAAAAGAGAAAGTTGTATAGTGTACACCCAACTCCTTGGTCTATGTATGTCAGTAATGTAGGCGAGGTGATAATCGTTAGTTGGTCCATGGACCTACTTACCTCTCTCTCTACTATCTCTCTTCTCTTTTCACTTTCTTCTCCTTCTCTCTCTCTCTCTCTCTCTCGCTTTTCACTTTCTTCTCCTTCTCTCTCTCTCTCTCTCTCTCTCTTTCCCCCTCTCTCTCTCCCTCCCTCCCTCCCTCTTCCCCTCTCTCGCCCTTCTCTCGCCTTCTCCCCTCCCTCTCTTCCTAAAAAAAAAAAATCGATTCACTCTTTATGTTGTCTTACTTCTGTCCTTCTTTCTTTTAATTCATGGGGCGGTGCAGCCCTCCTAATGTTGGACGTGCAACTGTTCTGCCAACGTGCCCCATGCATGTATCCAATCCGTCCACGCCTATACCCAGATTATACCCAATCATACCCTCGCTCCTCATATTAATCTTTATATTTCCCTACCATGCCTGTAATCATAAGCAGATCCGGGATTCTCTGAAAGGGACAAAGGTCTCACAAGTGGTGAAGAAGAAGAAGAAGAAGAGGGGGAGGGGTTGGGAGAAGGAGTCGAGAAGGAGAGATGGGGGAGGGGAAGAGTTGATGAAGAGGGACGTGGAGGAGGTGAACTTTCCATAATTATTTTGACCAGTAGAGGGAGGGGCTGCTAATGCTTTATGTCTTTAGCATTTTGGATTTCCCCTGGTTCCGCCACCGTACGTTAATGTTCTTCGTGGTCTGTTTTGAAGAAGGCGAGATGATCGACCTTCTACCTATATGTCCTCTTGACTATTTTTGAAACTGATTCCATGATGCTGGTATGTGCATGGCTGTCCGTAGGAAATATTATTCTGATATAGTTGAAGAAATGCAATAGTATTCATGTTAAACCTTATGGCCCGTTTTATGAACTCCGGTTTAAATTAAATTGCGGTTCAAAAACCCCTTAAGTGTCGGGAGCCCCAAATTCGCCTCAAAATTGATGGAAACATTTCACTTGAATTGTATAATAATGTGAAAGAGGATGTCATTTAAGACACACTTCTGCAAAGATTTCCTCCCAAAAATTGTTTTAAGACAAATAAAATATCGATAAAAGAATACATAATTTGGGTTTTCTGTTGTACGTAGAAAATCTGATTTTTGTAATTCTTTCATCAATATCGACTTCAAATACATTTCTTTGGAAAATCCTTGCAGAAATTTGTTTCAAATGACATCCCCTTTTTATAATACAGTTCAGTTAAGTGAAATTTGGCCATCAAATTTGTGGAACTCCCGACACTTTAGAGGGGCTTTAAGTGCGGTCTAAGTCCAGTCTAATTTTAGTCTAAATCGGACCTTTAAGACTGAAGTTCAAAAAAGACCTAGGTTTGCCGATAGCAAGAAGGACGTTATTATGTTTTAGCAGGGAGTTGGAATGGATGGAGATACCTTCTCGTAAGAATTTCCCGAGGTAAAGATATTCAGGATTTACTTGGCTTAACAACAAGAAATGTAACCCTCTCCAGCCAACAAATGACTATAACGCCTTTCTGGGCACCGTAACACAATTAACAAAATCATTTAGTATACGGTTGGTTATTATGATTTGTTGCATTGATTACTTTGTAGAATTAAATCAATCACGAAAGTCGATCGTGGGCTCAATTGCTGGCGATGATTCTTAGAAGACGTCTCTTTGCTCAGCATAATTCAGTTTCACGTTGTGAACTGGTATATTGTGCATAGGCGTTGTCATAGGGAAGACACCAGGAGTGGTTTGAAAGGAATGATGAAAACATATTCCCAACGCTCCCAGAGCCTGTTTCGGTTGGTCACTATTAACAATGCACCTATTATTTCATTTTGAGCTGACCCAACAAAGCACCATTCGCCATATTGGGCCCAACTCGAACCGGATTGGCTGAACTCTCTAATCAATTGCTTTGGACCGTCCCTCATCAAAGTGCCCTCACAGTTCCTCATCAGGAAAAACCCCACCCAGAAAAGACCCCTCCCTGCAAAGACAAGCCGGTAGCTTTCACAGTTGTTAAAAGTGCAAGTGTCCTTTCGTATTTCCTCAAGAAAGTGCACTGACTGTGGTTTATTAAAAATCGAAGTCAAAGTATTCATTTCACGTCGAACCATTCATCAATTCATCTCAAAAATTTACAAGAAGGTAATCACTCGGAGTCGGAAGAAATTACAAAACGGGGAGAAAATGGAAGAATGCTCAAAATGTTTATACAGTGTAGTTTGTTGTGCACACAGGCTGAATGACGGATACTGTATAGTAACCGCATCGAACAGGGGTCAGGTTGCATTTTAATCCGATTTTGACAGGTTCATTTCAAGTACAAAGGGGATCAAATTGCACCCCTCCAACACCTTAAAACCTCAGGAATATCACCCCTCAAGCCCTCGCGACCGCGAGATGTGCAGAAACTCTTGCCTCGGTTACTCGCTCGTAAGTCTGTTTGTGAAACGATTTCATGCATGATCCAATCACACCGAGAAGTGCCACAATATGCTGTGCCCTATTTTAAGCCTTCTTTAACCCCCCCCCCCCCCCCCCCATCCTTCTCATCTCTATTATTTCGTGATATCTTGATATGATCCTTCGCGAGAAAGAAAACAAATTGTTAGTCTTTTGAATTTGGTATTATTGATATCAATTGACTGAACAAATGTCATCTTCTACCATTGACGTAGCTTAAGCGGA
>BEXV01001132.1:104398-126078 GCA_003118195.1 Hemicentrotus pulcherrimus | reverse complement strand
GGGGGGGGGGGGGAGGGGGTGTTCACATGCTAAGGTCAAAAGTCATTATTTAAATTTTACGTGCCAGACTTTCTTATCACAAATAAAGTGTATTATTCTAACATTGTAAATTTGTCTTTGTCTTTGCCTTTGACCTTGTGCTGTAGGAAAGACATCTTCACCCACCAAGCCTCCCTCACCAGTCAGGCTGAGCCAACAGCAGTACATCAAACTCATAGAGAACTATCAAGACCGCATAGAAGATGAACATTTGAGGGTAAGCTGACTGCAGAGAAAAATTGATTCTCTTTGATATTTTGAGAAGGGAAGATGATGAACCTGTGAAAAGGGGCATGGGATCTGGAAGGGGATGGCATAAGAGGGAGAGGAAGACCAAAGATTTCATGGAAAGATATGTTGAAGAAAGAAAGCAGTAAGGACGGTGTCAATATGCTGATTGGTAAACAAAGCATATACAAATTTAATAAAGAAAATTATAAATTTGCTATTCTGATAATGATAACAGTGGGATCTTGTATAGTTCACATACTTGTGTCTTTTACACATACCGTATATAAACATGAAATTTGACTTTGTTGCCAATTTGGTATCCTTCTTATGATAGTGATTGTATTGTTTCAGAAACACCCTGAGCTGAATACGAAGCACATCACTGTGACAGGGATCATCTCTAGAGCCTTCCCTACTCCTCCACCTCCTCAGCTACCCATCCCAGGTGAGTTTATTTATTCTCTTGCAGAAGGTTAATATAGTCATTTCTTGGCGGCCACCTTTTTATAAAGGCCACCTGTATATTAAAGTGGCCATGCATTTTGTCTCCCTGGAGAAATAAGTGTGTGTTTTAGATCTTGTCTAGAAAGGCCACCTGTCTACAGTGGCCACTTTTCTGTTTTCCTTGGGTGGCCTTTATAGACAGGTTTGACCATATATATTTACAGCCTTGAGACAATTTACACTTTGCATAATAAGGTAGCTTAAAATTTGAAATACAGTGGCACGAAAAGACACGTCTGAAATGCAAAAGGTATAGCGATGCTGGCGATTTAAAATTTCTTATTTGTTCCAATTTTTTTTCATCAGCACAACACATCTCAGTGTTGAAGTTGAAACCCAATTTTGATAATTATTTCCTGAACCACATACATGTAATAGGTACCCATTGGAATGACTCCTGTCATATTGTGCGTGCTATGCATATTTACAATTTATAATTGTTACAATTGGTAAATAGCCGTTGTGTTTCTATTCTTGATTTTCTCCCGGCAGGAATGCTTCTAAAAACAGAAGAAATGGAAGTCAAGACAGGGAAGAAGAGGAAGGACCGGGAGAAAGACCGGAAGAAGAGAAAGAAGAAGAAAATGGCAGTGATGACACCAATGACCCCACCCAAAGCTGTCACGCCCATCTCCATCGGTTCCTTGGAGGGGAATTCCCCTGTGGACATCCTAAGTACTCCGGAGTCTAGACCGTCTACTAGGGATGATTTCTCTACCTCGCCAGCCACCTGTTCGCCCGCTTCAGCTGGCTCATCGTAAGTACTACCATCTTACCTTAATGATGTGCATCTTTCATGTATATATTGTCTTTTTGCAGTTCCATTGCAATGTTGATAATGATCATTGCTTTGCTGTATTCCTCCTTCCTTTTGAATGCCAGCCCCTTCTCAATTTTCTGTTCCACTCCCCTTTCTCTCTCTCTCTCTTTCTCTTTCTTTCTCTGTTCCTTTCTTTCTGTCTCTTCCTCTCTCTCCTCTCTATTTCTCTCTTGTTTTCTCTCTTGTTTTCTCTCTCTCCCTCTCTCTCCCTCTTTGTCTCCATATGTGCCTGTCTCTCTCTCTCTCTCTCACTCTCTCTTTTCCTCTTTTTTTCTTCAATATATGCCTGTATTACTTCAATTTTCCATGCATACCCAACACCAGCTCCACAGGCACCTATGCCTTCTTCCACATGAGGATGAGTGTTGAGTATAGTACAAAATATTTTTTTTTCCATTTTATTTTGCCATATTTCAAATTGATGAGCAAAGATCTTGGACTTTGTAGTTTAGAAGAAGGGACTGAATTTACTGAATTTGTGATATGTTCGAGGATGTTTGTCCTATGATATAGTTTAATCCTAATGGATTGTGATAAACTAAAAGGGGGAAGTCTCTAGTATGTTTGGTATTATTATTATTATGATGATAGGGGAAATCCCCCATTATGTTCTGTTGTTGCAAGTCTGTTTCTTTCTCCATTTGTAAGAGTAATACTTGAAGACCCTTCATATGCATTTATCCATGTTTGTCTATCTGTTTCTAGGCTACTTAGGGGGAAGTCCCTCTTTTGCCAGCGATCCTTTGTTTGTGTATTATAAGCTGACAGGGAAAGCCCCTCTTTTATGTTTGTTTTCGTTGGTAGGGTAACCGCATCCAGCACAAATGATTTCCTTACTTCACCATCTCCTGCTTCCTCTCCCGCTTCCCCATCGTCACCGTAAGACTGGTTACCTGTTCTTATTCGTATTAACCCTTCTTGAGCTGTTGTTCCTCGGCAAAACAAACCGTGTTATTAACCACTCTCTTACCTAAATAATCCAATTATGTTATTAACTATTCCATTTCTATACCAAATTCCAGCAAGTTGTTAGTCATTCTTATTAACCATTCTAGTTGTTTGCCTCATTCCATCAAACTGTATTATTATAAATACTTACTGTTCTGTTCCATATTCTAACAAACCATTAACCATTATTTTACTTAAACTGTCCAATTATGTTATTAACTGTTCCATTTATATTCCAAATTTCAACAAATTGTGTTGAACTTATTAGTTGTTCTGATTTATAATTCTTGTTGTATGTCTCATTCCATCAAACTGTTATAAATACTACCTGTTCCATTCCTTATTCTAACAAATTGCGTTATTAACCTTTTGTAATATATTCCTGAGTACAACACCATAATCATTTGGTTTAATTCTCGCTGTTGCTACTACAGTATTTGGCCGAAGAGGACATCACCTGCCATGGGAATATGTAGCAAAAGCATCTCCAGATCCCATACAAAGAAAGTGGGTTGAGAACACAAAATGATAGTTTTGGAGCCAATAAGATAACAGCCACAGATTATGATGGTACCTACTCAGATCTGGGAGTTCATGAAACCTAAACAATATCTTAGTAAAATCAGGAAGTTGTTGACACTTCTGTACAATCTCTTTGGAAGCTGGATGAAACCTTCTCTCGTCGTCTTCCCAAGCATGTGCTGACCTGCGCAGTGTTGGAGGGAAGTCGCCCTCTACTGTCTAATATCCTATTGGTTGGAAGGGTGAATAGCAGAATACCCCACTACACATCTGTACAATGGATTAGGGTTTGGGTTGTGGTTTAAGGGTTAGGTTAGGTTTAATGTTATTATATGTTGGGGGTATACTGCATTTTTTCTTAATGTATTCCAACTAAATACATAATTTAATTTCCTATTCCTTGTTTCAACAAACCATGTTATTAACCACTGTTTGGGTCTGGAAACCCGCCGCCAAAAAAGTTAATGGCATTTTTTAAAACTTGTATATGAACGGCGTTTAATTGTTCCTTGATGTTTGTTGTTCATGATAACCAACTCCTAGTTCGTTTCCATATACATGTGATTGTACATGTAGCCTCTTCAGTGAGATGTGACACTAATTTGCATTTTATTATGGAAAGACAAACGAGACATTGATTTACAATATTGACTTGTAGAATATAACTTAGACTAGAGACTGTGCATCAGATTTAGTAAGACTGAGAGCCCAGTTTTAGCCTAGGTTTACAGTAGAACTCAGGCCTAATGGTCTACACATTTAGCCCTCTTGGTATTATTTACTCCACAATTAATAGCTAACAACTACTCCTCATATTTATATTTTTGTTGTTCCATGATGTTTGTAGAACATGATAACCAATTCCTTGTTCGTTTCCCTATTTCATTGAATTTTATAATCAACAACATATTGTACCATGTTCATATGATTATAGCCTCTTCACTGAGATGTGGAAACTAATTTGCATTTAGTAGAAATGCAAACGAGACTGCAGTTTAAATTGCTTTTGTTAAAATTGAAAAATACAGTAGGACTTAGACTTGTGACACAGTGTCTGTTTGACCAGTAGTCAGATCGAGAGCTCTGTTAAGTTTACCGTAGAACTCGGGCCTAATGGTCCACAGATTTAGCTCTCTAGGTATCAACTATTTCTTGATTAATAGCTAACAACTACTCCTCATGTATTTTGCTTCCTCCATGATGTTTGTTGTACATGATAACCAATTCCTAGTCTGATCCCCATTTAATTGAATGTTTGTAATCAATAACATTCTGTTGTACAATATTTCTATGTTTCTATGTAGCCTCTTCACTGAGATTTGGAAACTAACAAGGCAGGTTCAAATGCTAGACATTTCCAAAGATGGTTTAACACTAGACAAGGGCTAGACACTAACAGGTGCCCCGGACTTCTTTTTTTAATAAATGTCTATATAGGGCTCATGTATAGAGACTCTAAAAAGTTCAATCCGGACACATGGGTACCAAAAATTAAGTCCAGACCCTCCAAAATGTTGGAATTTCTGCATTGGGTTGATGCATAGAGAGTGCAGAAAGTTCGCTCCGAACCCCCTTCTAAAAAAAGTTAGTGTTGAGCCCTGCCAAAACAATAGACAGTCTAAACTAACAGTTTACTGTGAGTAGCCAAAGTGGTAGAAAAACGATAGCTGAACAAAAGGTTTGCTTTTTGTTTGGTTTTTAGAAAATCATAAATGTAAAAAAAAAATTGTGTTAGATTCATTTTTTTTTAACATCACAGAAAGATATACATGTAGTTCTTTTGCATGTATTTTCTATTTTGATTTGTGAAATTATTGTTGACTTCTTTGGCCACCCCAAGTAAACCGATAGTTTATGCCATGCTGTTGGACATTAGACCATCTTTGATTCTTTAGATTAATGCACTTCTTTGTTGACTCTTTGAATAGAAGCAGTTGCTAAAATTGTACGCATAATTGAAGATACTTTATTTTTATTTTTTTAATATTTTCTTTTTCTTTCTTTCCTTCCTTTCATTCTTCTGTTTCTTCTTTTTCTTCTTCTTCTTTTCCTTCTTCTTTTTCTTCCTCTTCTTTCTTCCTCTTCTTCTTCTGCTTCCTTTTCGGCTTCCTTTCCTTCTGTCTCTGTCTCTCTATCACTCTTCTCACTCTGATTTGATTTCTGTAACACCTCTCATAGGTTCACACATTCTTTTGGCAATAGTTGACATATAATTTTGTGTCTCTTCAAATTGATATTATGGTAGAATAGTTAAATCTATGCACAACCATATTTGATCTGTCTTTATGCACATATGTAGGCGCTCCATTTTTATGTCAAATGTTCTTTGCACAAGTTGTAACTGTAAACACCCTTTCACCAGCATTTATGTGTGTTTCATTTTCCGTATTCATGTTGTATTGTTGTTCATGTGACTCTGAAGTTTTGTGAAGTCATTGTCATTTTCAAAATCAGGTTCACACATTCTTATTGCACTATTTACCATATAATTTATTGCCCAATTCAAGTTTATAGGTGGGTGGGGGGGGGGGNGGGGGGGGGGGTAGTTCATCAATGCACAACTTTATATTTATACATGTATCTGTCTTTATGCACATAATAATGTAGGCACTTAATTTTCTGTTCAATGTACTTTGCACAATATGTTACTGTTAACACTCTTTTTCGTTTGTCTGTGTTTTTACTTTCTGTATTCTGTACAGTCATATTCTTGTTCTCGTTATTTGGAGGTTTCAAGAAGTCATTGTCATATTTAAAGTTATTGTACTGCAAGCTAGATGAAATTTATTTGAACCAGAAATTAGAACAAATAGTACAATAAGAATGAACTTCTTTTTTCATATGCTTTGCAAAAAGAAAAAAAAATCTCTTCTAAAATGATTATTTATACTACTGAAAGGATATCTCACAAAAAGAAAAAAACAACAAAACACTTTTTGTTAAAATTTGTTTTCAAATTAAAGTCTTATTTGCTTTGCAAACACATAAGCCCAATTAAATTTAATAAATAATTTCTTGTCTACACCTGCTTCTAACTTTACATGGAACTCCCTCCTAATTTTTTTTAAAATGTGGACAAGAAACTAGGTTTCAATTTTATTTTGCCCGAGCTTTAGTATGTGTATAATTGCCTAAGCCTAAGGATTTGCACAATTTGCATATTGCGATTGGCAGCATTTTTACACATAAATGTATATTGATGTGGACTCTGCCATGTACATACACTTAGATGTACTCACTGCACAATCCTCTCATTGCAGTTTAAACACCTACCTCCAGTTTAAACACCTTTACAGCGTCTTTTGGAGGAATCCTACCAAGTACCAAGTACTTCACTTGTAAAAACATGTTATGGGTTCAGACTTGACCTGGTTAATTGCCACTTAAATAAAATACAACACCAATATATCAGATTACTGGTGATCTAACATTTACCTGGCGACGATACTGGCAGGCCATTTTCATAGTGCAACCAAATGTCATGCAAACGTCTTTGTGAAGTGCCTCAATGCTAATTATTTCATTTACCTGTTATGATTGATTGTTTCTCAATAGTACTCTGAATGCGATTTGCATACATTAGTTGTTGCAAGGTAGGACAAACATTATGGCTTGCCCTACCTTACACCGTGAATGAAATGGCTCATATCATGGCACTTCACAAAGATGTATGCATTGAATTTGGTTACATTAAGAAAATGGCCTACCTATTGCTCTTGGCTATATTTCTTCAAAAGTATAGGTTAAGGGTAAGGGGCTATTAGGACTGAAGTTGGTTTTTACGTTTAGGGTCAGGGCTCTGTTTCATAATACTTGTTATCAATCACAAGTTTCAAGCTACTGTTATAAGGTACCAAAATCATGGCATCTGATTGGCTGAAATCAAATTTGTCATATCAATTTAGCAGTTGTTATAGATAACAATTTTTATGAAACAGGCCCCAGAGTTACATTTCTGAGAAGAGTTAGATCCAAGGTACAAGTACAAAATTCTTTTAGTGTCAGAAATGGACGGAGAGCCATTGACGCAGGAGCATGTGTCGTACAGCCCACACAGCTGTATTATGATTTGTCCTTATCATCATTTCTTCTCTTAGATCCAGTGACATCAAGCCACCTCTCAGAGTCCATCCATCGTTCTTCAGTCTGATCCGAGACATCTTCAGTGCGGCACCGAGCCATCGGCTCACCCTCGCCAAGCTGCGTGAGAGCTTGGCAAATTGGCAACGCTCACCAGTCAGTATGCTGAGCACTTGGGCCATCCTCCAGCCTAGCTGGGCCAAGGTAATAATGATAAGGACACAATTTTACTTGTTGTTAACGCGGAAATATTTGCGGTACATTAATTTTCACGGATTTTGTGCTAAAGTCGGTGTCCACAAATTTTAGAACGTGTTCTGAACAGGCTAAATTTGGTGCAATGGGAATTTAAGAACCAGCGAATTTGTTTTGGGGTTGCTCAGCGCGAAAATTACAGCGTTTACAGTATATTACACCACCCATGTGGTAAAATAATTTGAAGAGTATTGTGGAATGAGTAAAAACAAGAAAGATGAAATGCAATGGACTAGGGAATGGTACATAATTGTTGAAATACACTCAGGTAGTAAAAGATTTTGAAAGAAAAAAAATGACTGGCTATTGATGAATCACAATTTCCAAAAGCTTGTTCAGATATTGGGCGTTAAACCTATGCAAATCACCTGCTTGCAGAAGATCATTTACATGCGTGCATGCCATGAAGCAAATTTTTTGTTACACGCTTTTAAGGTTTTGGCTGCTCTATTTATGTAATACCATATTTGAAAAACATGACTTCGATTTTCTTTTTGGTGACTAATGAAAAGAGAAAGGGGACTGTAGCTACATGTACTTAATTTGAGTACTTTCATATCATATGAGCACATATTTGTTTAAAGTTATGGAAATGAAATTGCTATCGATAGTGCCCATCCTTATTAAGCAAAATAGTACAACGTGTTAATGCCCTTCTCCCAGCCACACAACCATTCTGCTAAGCTAGCTTATAGACTACAAGTTTGTTCATGATTTGGTCTCTGAATTGATACCAATGTAATCCTTTGATAGGTCGTTGATGGTGCTATGAGGTTTCTCAACGGAGAGGTCACCGTCAGTCCAGAGGTCATTCCAAGGGTCAGGTACGACGAGGAGAGGCAGATGTGGCAGTGGAGAAGTAAGTACAGTGGAGGTGTCGTGGTATAGTGATACATTCACTGGACTTTGAATCCAAGGGTTGAGGGTTCAAATCCTAGCCTGGTACTAACATCACAATTTTTGATATTTTCTTACAATGTATAATATGTCATGTGTATACTTGTTTAAGGGGTCATTTTCAATAAGCCAATTAGTGCTTTTCATCATCCCGCACTATTCATATGTATATTATTGATTTGCAAATTGTTTTTTAAGTGGCAATAAAATTGAATTGAATTGAATTGGAAACTTGACAAGACATTAATCCACTTTTTGCTGCTCTCTACCCAGATGTTAAAATGGTAGCCGGTAAGATGTGAAAATCATTGTAGTTTGCTCAGCATTGTGACTTTGTGAGCATATGTAATATGGCACATTGCTGGAATACTCCCAGGGAGTGGAGAATGTGCATTCATTGTGTGTGTGCAGATCTGAATAACTGTATAACTTGAATATCTTTTCTGTGTAAAACTGATGTATTGACATTGCAAATTGATATGAAATTAATAAAAGTTATTTAAGAAAACAAAGAAAAAAATATAATCTGAATCTAGTCACCAGTGCATTCTGCAAAAAATGTCCCAAAGTCATGGAAATTGATATTGGGTTGGTGTCCCTGTGTGGCTAGGGCAGCCTTCCAAGTTGAATTGACGATGGACGTGGTGTGTGCATGCGGCTTGGATGCTGTAACCCATGGAAAGTCACTAAATTTGTTTCTCAAAAAACTGCATAAAGGCATCACTTTATTAGAAAAAAATCTGAAAAGTTGGGGTTGCACCTCAAACACGGTATAATTGTTACATGTGATTTATCTTTAACAGGTGAACTACCTCCAGATTCAGAGGAAGAGCTGGTGACCCTTTTTAAGCAGTGGTTAGACACACTCCCAGGTATGAGAGCAGTGCCACCGAAGCCCAAAGAAATGGACACCAGTACCCCTACCACACCATCAACTAGGTGAGTGTTTGTCGATATTCATAAAACCTGACTTAGCCTAGTTGTCAACTACCTTTTTACTATAGCCTATGTAATTAGTTGACAACTGGCTTTCATTTTAGTAACGTTTTATGAAATAAATATGGGCCCTGATTTGGTGGTGCAGGAGGCATTATGTTTTCAAGTTGTCCGTCTGTCCATCCTGCTTTTTGTTACCGCGATAACTCAAGAACCTCTGAGCAAATTTATCAAGTTTGTATGAGCATGCAAGGATAGTAGCTTTGGGGTGTATGAGGTCAAAGGTCGCAGTCTCCTAAAATGTTAAAAACGTGCCAGAAAACTTCTTGTTACCACAATGGATTTGTAGCAATTCAAACCTAACTTGGATGCAGGGTGAATGAACTTATGAGGGTAAACTGCTAAGATTTGTGGCTGAAGAGATCAAAGGTCAAAGGTCACAGTGTTATGAAGTGTTCTAATATGTCAGATATTATCTCATTACCACAATAACTTGAAAAGCATGAAAGCAATTCAAAGCAAACTCTGGTAGGTTGTGTATGAGCATGCATGCATAAAGTTGTTATATTCTTAGGCTGAGAGGTCAAAGGTGAAAGATCATAGGGTAATGAAAGTCCAAATGATCTGTTTCATTTACTTGTTTTTGTTTATTATTGATTTCCTTGATGTCATTCCAGTGTCACCCAGACTGTAACGGAATTGATTGAGAGTAAGGTCGAGGTGAAGCCAAGCTTTGCAGAGCAGGTGAGTCATTCTTCTCATTCATTTACCAAAGTTCTTTAGTTTTCCAAGTGCCCTTTTAAAGATAAAGGAATGTATAATTTAAAATCTAGCTCAATTAAACAAGAAAATCAAATGTATGTTGCATGCATGCATTCTTTGGGTATTGGGTTTCGCACTGTTGGCAAGTTGACCATGGGTTGGCGCTGTGCAATGAACAGTACACTAGGGCAGAAGGTTCATCAGTTCGGTACCGCTTTAATACAGGAACCACATGGCTCCCATACAGTAGGTAATGGTCAATAACATTTTCTATGTTATCTATGATACAGGAGAGAGAAAGATACAGCCAGCCACACAAAGCCTTTGTGTACAAGATGGCGGACTATGAGGCAGTCGTCGCTCCTGTCAAAGGTGTGTTTGGGAAGGAGACTACTCCAAACAAAGCCAGAGAACATGCCCTTCTCATCTCTGACAGACCGTCGTATGTCACCATACTCTCTCTAGGTAAGCCTAAAGTCCCTTTTCAGACAGGTCTGATTTCATTACACTTGATATCAAGAACAACTAGTAGTAGTGGTAGTGCTAGTTGTAGTTGGATTCATAGTGTTATTATTATTATTATCATGATTGTGTTATTATCATAATTATTAATCACTATCGCCAATTGTTGTTTTCTTTTTTGAATCACCAGTGCGAGATGCTGTAGCAAGGCTTCCTAACGGTGAAGGGACCAGAGCAGCTGTATGTGAGCTTCTCAAAGACTCCCAGTACCTGGCCGACTCAAGCGATTCTCAGATTAACAACGTTGTGAGTGGCGCCCTCGATAGGCTTCACTACGAGAAGGATCCGTGCATCAAGTATGATGTCAATCGTAAGCTGTGGATCTATCTTCATAAAGAACGCACCAAGGAGGAGTTTGGTAAGAAAATAAATGTGAAACCAGAAACCTTTATGAAACCTATAATTTTATGAATTTTGTGTTTCCCTTGCAGTTATTAAGTTAGTCTTTTTCTTTTCCTGGCATCCATGTGACTCTTTTCCAAATGTGCTCTTGTTTTGTGTTCAATGATTTCCTTAGTTTTTGCTGAACAAATAATGATAATAATAATAATAATAATAATTATAAGTTATAAAGAGAATCAATTTTGACCCTTCCTAAGTTTAAAAAAAACATGACCTATAAGATGACTTTTTCATTAATCACATTTGACTTCTTTTTTTTTAAAATTGTCATTATTTTTGTTTTACACTGTCTTTACATGATTGTATTTTTTGGTTCTTTTTGTCATTTCTCAGAACGTCTCCACATGGAACAAGGTGCTGAAGCCAAGGCAAGGAAATCTATAGCTCGTCAAACCAAGCTCCTTCCTAAAATGACAGTAAGATACTTCTTTACTAGAAATGTACATTAGTATGACTACCCTCACTCCTCCTGCCGCCCTCTCAGCCCTTCATCATGGTCCCAATAAATGGCGTTTGTTTGCAGCGGTTAATGCGTTTAATTGGGCTTTCACATATACACTCCGGGGCCCATACGGCGAGTAAAAACAGACATTTTGGGAATATCCGGCCGGTGTCCGGCCGGTTGCCGTAAAGTTCCTACGGGCGCCAGGACAGTTTTTGAAGCCGTACGGGCACCGTGGTGCTGAGTTGGCTGCTCCCAATTCTCCAGGCGTTTTTATCTGACTGTTAGGCCGTAGAAAGCCCGTAAAGGGCCCATAGGGCACCTTACGAGTCCCGTGCGAGCTCCGGACGGGGCCCTTCACGGGCGCCTTGCGGTGCTCAAGGGTTTCGTACGTGTACCCTACGGCGCCCTCACGGGCCCCTCAAGAGCCCCGGGTGATATGCACAACAATAGGCGTGTGTCGTCCGGGGGCCATTTAAAATAAATATTGCCCGTGCGGGTCCCTCACGGCGGCATCTCGAAATGTACAACGCAGTTTTAAATACAGGACATGCGGATACCAGAGGACACCTACACAGCGAGTCAGAAAAAATGCCCAACTTTATAAAATTTATATTGTTTGAAGTATGAATATTTATTTACGAGTTTCATGTTATGGTTATGTCTTGATAGAGTTATCATCCCAGTACATTTAGGTACCATTTTCATTTGAATCTCTGCATGCATGACTTAATATCAGACAATCTTTACAAGACTGCCAGATCTTACTTGCGCCAAGTTGCTATGTGAGGAATAAAATAATGTTTTGAACAAAGACAGCCAATTTTTTTCCAATTATCCAATTAGCCAGACAGACAATAAAACATAAACACACGCACACGCATGTGTGTGTGCATGCATATGTGCGTGTGTGTGTTGGTGTGTGTGCGTGTGCGCATGTCCGACTGCCTTCGTTCAATGCACTGCTTTATTCCTCACCCAGTAACTTGGCGCAAGTGAGATCTGGCAGTCTTGTAAAGATTGTCTGATATTCAATTTCAATTCAATTTAATTGATTTTTTTTTTTTTTAATTGGATATATTTGATTCAGTGATGCAGGCAGAGATTCAAATGAAAATAGTACCTAAATGTACTAGGAGGATAATTCTATCAAGATACATCATGAAACCCATGATTAAATATTCATTCTTCAAACAATACAACTTTTAAAAAGTGCACCGCACGGCACCCGGCCGGACCCCGGCAGAGCACCTTCCCGGTGCCATCGATACACCTGCTCACCTGACGGAGCCCATAAGGTTACCGGTCGGCACTCGGCCGGCACTCTTACAGGCGCCTTGCATTTCACTCCACCAATTTTCTCCGGTCACCTCCCGGGCGCCGCAGAATATGTGACCACACATGCTGTAGAAATGAAAATCGGACGGTTCCCGTACGGTCTCTAAATCCAAGGCAAGCCGCCGGGTAGGGAAAATCGTACGGGGCCCGGCTTATATGTGACCTAGGCATTACCGTGCCATATCTGAACGAGCCCTTGTAGTTCTTGATTTTTTCACGACTTTGTGCAACATTATATATTTTGTGGAATGGTTTTACTTGATAGAAATAGTTATGTCACCGGAAGTCTCTTCTGATTGGTCAGTCTTTTCATGAAGCTCCAAGTAGTTCGCTTTGAAAAAGATTGTGCGTCGGAGGGAATTATTTGGATGAACATTATTTAATCTATTACCACGCTTGCATTTCTGTATTTGCGCCTGTTACAAATATCTCTCTCAATGCACTGTGGTTTTTACCTTAGATATACCTAAGGGTTCCAGATTATTGTACAATATCCAATTAAAAAGTACTTTACAGACAATAAAAGATTGACACTTAGCCTGTATACTGCACTATGTAACCTCTCTGATACTTGGTGACTATATGCTGATCATCACTTCATACATGCCAGTAAATGTGCCAAATTTCACTTGAAGCATTAGAAGGTTAACAAGGTCAGGAAACATTTAGAATGTCAAACCAGGCTAATTCTCCTCTTCTCTCTTTGCTTTGTTTGACAGTCTGGTCTTCGAGATTCCCCGATCAGTTTCCAAGCCTCTAGACCGGGGTCAGCCATGAGCGATGTTAGCAGTGAGAATCTAAGCATTGAAGTCTGCAGCCCAAAGGCATCGCCCGGTAGAGCATCAAGTCCTAAACCCAGTCGCAAGAGTCCTGCGTTTGCTAAGATCAACCCTATACCTGGCTTTCCTGGAGGTGTAGACTTAGGCAGAGGCGACCGCCCTGTGTCTTCTGGCTCTGGATCGACAAGCGGTGGGAAAATAGTTTCTACTCATGCACCAGGCCAAGTTCCATTTGTCATCAGCCCACAGAAGATAGACAGCCTTCAGTCTGCGTTAAGAGGCCTTCATCAGAGTCCATCGACTACGCATATTGCTGGAGGGGATAACCTGATACGAGCTCAGCTTCTTGCAGCAAGGGCCTCTGAGGGTAGTTCAGCTGCATTTGGTTCCCAGGGCGTAACAATGTATGATGGCACTTCAGTGACTTCAGTCGCAGATATTTTGAAAGGAACGATAGGTTCCATGGGAGACATGTCATCAAGGACTTCAATTAGTGGCTTTCAAGAGATGCCTAAGTTTGTGAAGAGCATGTCTGTCCCATGTACCCTACCCGACGGGAAGGTGGTGATGATATCACCAGAGCTGCTGATGCCTAGTGGAAAACCAACAAAGAAGAGAGCGAGGAGCGGAAGTGGAGGGCGAAAGAAAGGGAATGCTGCACAGCCTGCAGAGGGAGCTGTGACTGTGAGTGGTGCTTCGGATCTGAGCAAATTGATCAGCTCCAACATCATCACCCCAAGCTCTGTTACTGTAAGTCAGGGTACGTCTAAGACAAGTCGGAAGAGTGTGACACCATCGCCTACCTCAGTCACGCTTGGGACAAACAAACTGGCAACCGTGAGTGAGGCTCTTGCTCAGAAACGAGCCGAGGCAGCTCTGCAGAGTGGCAGACAGCAAAGCAGAGGCCAGTCTACAATAACACTACCTCCGGGTGCACTTAAAGGACAAACTGTGAAAAGCATTCTAGCAAGTGTGGGTATCCCTCTCTCTGGTGCCTCTGTCACTGTATCGAGGATTGATACTCCAGGTTCATCCTCTACTGCAAAGCAGGGCTCCACCAAGAGCAAAGACAGCAGAAAATCACCAGTATTTTCTGGAGTTAATATTTTAGGTAGTCAACCAGCTACGAAGGGAAGGCCATCCTCAGCTCCTTCTATGAGTGGAAATAAGTCCCCCATTACAAGTATGCATCATGCTTTAGGCCATCAGACAATTGGTTTGACTACAGTTACAAAAGGTGGTCAGATTGTGGTCCAGCCAGTTGCCTTGGGGTTAGAAAGACCTGGCTCTGCCGCATCACCTGGTATTGCAAGACAATCCTCAAGTCCAGCTGCACAAGCACTTACACTCAAAGCCATACCAGTGTCATTAGCCAAGAAGCATGGTCAATCTGCATCTCAAGACTCCAGGAAGATGCCGAATCAGATCACCTCGGAAGCAGTCAGTGTGGGCCAAGATGACCATGATGGCTCAGGGAAGAAGAGAATGGGGAAAGGAGGACACCCTAAGCAACACTTTGTGTCAGGAAATGCAGCTGCTGCTCTTGCTCAAGCAGGAAAGATGTCAGCGGGAACAGAGTTAAAGGACTTTGCATCTGTACCTTTGTCACTTTTGTTTCCAGGATCTCGGCAAGGAGGCAATCAAAAAGGTGGCTTACCCTTATTGACAAGCCCCTTTTTAACAGGAGGTCAGATTCCAATAGCCAGCTTAACAGATGGGAAAGGAGTTGTTTTCCAGATGCCCCATGGTTCCAACCTTATGTCCTTACCAATGTCTGGAGTACCAGTCAATTCTCAGAGATCAGGAGCAATGGCAGGCAGCCCAGGAGGACAATCTCTGTCATCAAGCGGTAGCTCAACTACGACAGTATCTGCTGCACAGAGTGCAAGGCAACTTCATCATCACCTCTCTCAAGGAGGATCTACAGCAAAGACATCACCTGCCCTTCCCTCGAATATAGTGACAGCCACCATTCGGAGTGCCCTTGCAGCAGCTCAGAACAGGCCCAATCCCCATCAAGGTTTATCAGCGGCTCATCTATCTCAGTGGGCATCCTCACAGAGTGCTTCAGGAGCAATGAAAGCGGACATGCAGAGTGTCTCAGGTAGAACAAGCCAGGGTTCATCCATGATGCCTTCTCATGTGACGTCTACCAGTGGTGGAATGCCTTCACCTTATAATTTCCCTTCATCAGGGTCAAGATCCCGCATGCCACCTTCACCCTCGGAATCAAAGACATCATTAACAGCTTCATCCATTGCAAGTATTATTGCCAATCTGAAGCAGAATCCTATGGCTGCCATATCTCTGCCTTCAGTGTCTTCTTTTGTCCCATCCGCCAACGTATCAAGATCAATGTCTCAATCCTCAATGCAAAACCAACCTGTTTATTCACAGGGGTTTATCAGAGCACAGATGAAGCAATCAGCAGCCTCAAAGGCCACTGCTCAACCAGCAGCTAGCCCTTCACACCCCCAGTCAACCCCTCCAAGAGGTACAGGACCTACACTAGCAAGATCCTTGTCGCAGCCATCAGCATTGTTCCCTCAGATGCCATCAGCTGGATTCACCAGAGACCTCTCAAGAATGCATAGCCAGCCAACAGCATCGGTATCTTCCAGTGCATCTCAAGTGAGTAGAACCGTACTACAAGCTGCTGCAGGAAGTGCCTTGTATGCAACTGCCTCCAACCCATCTGCAGTGGGAGTTTCATCTTCAAGGATTTCAGCAACATCCCGTGTAGCAGTTCAGTCATCTGCCAGTACTGCAACTCTGAAATCTGTACCCATGCAGCCTACATCTGAAATTCCTCCCGATGTCAAGCCTGTCACACAAGCCAAGCAGCGCCAAAATCCTGGAACCATAACAACTTCAGAGTCCAAGTTTGCACCAGGCTCAGCTACACCTGCAGGCACCAGATACATGCCTACAGGAAATACTAGAATATCTGCAGGAGTTCAGCCTGTATCTACTTCAAATACTGGAACCCCCACAGGAACTAGACATGTGTCTACAGGAAATGTTGGTAAACCTACAGGATCCAAGACTGTATCTACAGCAAGTGCAGGATTGCCTACAGGAAGTAGACCTATATCTACACCGGTCACAGCAGGAACTACAGGATCAATAACTCAGGTGTCTGCAGCACCCCCTCAAAGAGTCATTCCTCCTTTGGAGCCCAGAGTGACACGAGGAAAATCAAAAGGGAAAGCAGCAGTAAAAAAGGATGAGTCTTGATTTAAAGCTGGTCTTAATTTAAAGTTGTGGTGATGAACTGCATTTTGTGAATCATTGGCTTGAATAAATACTGATTTCTTCATCGTACAGGGAATCAGTTATTTAGTTCAGCAAATTAATAACAATTTATCCCCTTTTGTTACCAGAACTCAAGATTACCTGTAAGGGCTTGTTCAGATACGACGCAGACAAAATGGCTGCTGTATTTTTATGCTGATGTAAAGTGTAATAGACGTTTCATTTCTGTATCTTGTAATACAGAGCCCAGTGAATACGTGCAACTGCATTGTTGCCTGCAGGTATCATTAATTTACACAAAAAACAAAAATGAGGCGACTCTTTTGCGGAGATTTACGGCGCCATATCTGAACAAGCATCGGTAGACTTTTCTTTGCCTGTTAGTAATTTTTATGCCTCCGCCACCGAAGGTGGTGCCGGAGGCATCATGTTTTTGGGTTGTCCGTCCGTACGTCCGTACGTCCGTCCGTACGTCCGTCCCGTTTGACCGTTATCACAATATCTCAAAAACTATTTAAGATTTAAACTTAAGACNCGAGGAAAATCAAAAGGGAAAGCAGCAGTAAAAAAGGACGAGTCTTGATTTTAAAGCTACTCTTAACTTAAAGTTGTGGTGATGAACTGCATTTTGAGAACCATTGGCTTGAATTAATACTGATTTCTTCATCGCACAGAGAATCAGTTATTTGGTTCAGCAAAATTGATAACAATTTATCCCCTTTTCGTTACCAGAACTCATGATTATCCATAAGGGCTTGTTCAGATATGACGCAGACAAAATGGCTGCTGTTTTTTTCATGCCGATGTAAAGTGTAATAGATATTACATTTTTGTGTCTCATAACGCAGAGCTCATAATATGTGCAAGTGGATTGTTGCCTGCAGGTACCATTCGTTTACCAAAAAACAAAAACGCAGCGACTCTTTTGCAGAGATTTACGGCGCCATATCTGAACAAGCATCGGTAGACTTTTCTTTGCCTGTTAGTAATTTTTGAATGATGAAAGATTACTTTTATTGCCTTGATGTTCTTGAGGTTTTAATTAGATTGAGCACAACCTTGTTCATATTGAATGTTTTCTGTTGACATAATTGATAGTGTGTAAAGAATGTTTACTGAAAATATTGTAAGATATTTTGTAATGTGATTACACTGTACATGTACTATACTTGTCCATTCTGAGGCTGTACGAAAATGAATTATATGTAGTTGGAATATTAGATAATTTCTTATGGTGCTTATAAGAATCAATAGGTAGCTTTTTATGTTCTACTTTGTACTATGCATATACATGTAATGGGTGTGAACAAGTCCAAGTTATTGTTTCCTGTACGTTACTGACCACATCTAAGATTTTTTCTGTACACTCAACATAATTATTATTATTATTTAGTAGTGGGCTCTCGTGGAGAATTTGACATTGTTCAGATATTGACCTGATAACAGATGTCGTAAATTACCAGGGTCCCAGCATATAATACTTGCCATTGATGGTAACTTTGCCATTAATGTTAACTACCATGGCAACATCACTCAACAGCCAATCAAATCAAGGTTTCCATGAAAGTTACCATTAAAGGGAATACAAAATGTTGGTAGTATTTTGACAGGATTGAATTATGAAATCTAAAATTTGCATAACAATTGTGAAACCTAGTGTTAGAATAAGCATTTTTGGAAAAAAATTGGGCTCTAAATTGCTAAGGATTTCGAGAAATTAAAATATCAAATTTATCGGTGCTTCCGATAATTTACCAATAGCGCCTACGGCCATACAATGGTAGCTGCGACCATGAAATCTTGGAATATGCTTTCCTGATGTATAATTTTCAAATGGGGTAAAAAATTGGTCAATTTCATTCAAAAAATTGTTTTGAAGCTAAAGTAAGATCAATCTTGAGAGGGAGCTTTACAAGATAAAGAGTTTATTATTCACAATTTCATCACTTTAGACTCGATTTCAACAGCGACAATGATCATTGAATATTGTAGGATCGCATATGCTTCCAATATGTTCATTTGAACCAAATTCATGACCCCATAACAAAACTTTGTGTGTGCGGTTTACAAAAGAGACTAAATTCACTAGTGTGAAAAGCATCATAAAACTATTAGGAAAACTATGTATTGGATAATGTTTTTTGAGATTTTCCCAACAAATTCAGGTGGTAAGTTTTATGAAACGGCCCGTTGGGACATTTACTTTATGACCAACATGTCTTGTGTAAATGCTCATCATTTTCCACAAATCACCCCATATTGAATAGGAAAAGTCATCACTATCTTACATTTACCTCTCCCTAAGCCCGCCCAAAGACTCTCCGAGAGACTATGGGGGATTTCTTGCTAGTTTACTGTGTGGGAGACTTGTACACCCATGAATAGTATTTCCAGCAAGTTGGGTGTCGGCAAATCATGACCTCCTACACATGGAGACTTCCTACTATATCCCTTTGTGTATCAAGGATGCCAATTCTATGTCATTGTGTATTATTGTGTATTATTGTAAAATTCATTGTACAGGATTAAATTTTTCTACAAAATGGTGAAAACTTGTATGAAAAAGCTTTAATTTTTTTGTATTACAACTTCATCATAACAATTGCTGAATATAATGAGAATAAGGAAGGACACTGGTGGCCCTTGGTGATGATTTGATGATGATAATGATTGTGATCATGCAGTGATGATAATGATGGAGATGATTATGATGGTGGTGATTGTAATTAATGTATGATGATGATGCTTGTCAAAAAGAAGATTAATGATTACAATGGCTACTATGATAATGGCTGATTATGAAACTTGCAGTTTTCATCATTAATCCTGCAACCTCCTCCAGATTTTCTCTTTTTCTCCCTCTCACACACTCTAAATTTGCTCTTTTCATACAAAATCCATAGCACAAACAAATTCTGTTTCAATTTTCCTTTAACTTTTCTCTCATTTTTTTGTATAACTTCTGAATAATATCGGAAGAACACCAAGCGAAATGATACAGAAAACAGATTTTTTTTTTTGTTCCCATAAGAATTCTAAATGAGTATATTCTGACATTGACTATACTTTTGAATAATAGAACACACTCGGGTTTTATGTACATTTCAAGTGAAAGTTCTCTACCATAGTATGTGCAAATGATGTATTACAGACATCTATGCAAAATTTATCATAAAATTCAAAGACTGGCTTATAAATGTATTACAAAATTGCCTCGGTTGATTGCAACTGAAACCATTATCAACCTGACGATAATTTTTTAATACCCTGCTGCATTGTCTACAGAAATCATGCTTGTATTATCTATGTAATACCATAGAAATATTGACTGGTAAAGGTTGTTAAACAATTTTTTTTTTACTGCCGAAGGAAGTTATATTTTCACAAAGCGTGCAGCTCTGAGGGAAAATTTGACCACAAATATATGCCACCAATATCTCATGAGAGGTTCATTTGTCTTTTGATTTCATACATCACTCTTATATCCAAAATTATTGCTATGCTATTCCTCCATGTGTCAATATCGTTGTAGTAGGATTTAAGTGTCACAAAACAAAGGATAAAACACACAGCACATGTGAAGCATATGAAGAGTATTTTATTACCAGTGAGGTTGAATGATGCCCTCTTTTTATATACCGTAAACATTATAACTGTTTCTTTTCTTAAATCTCACAAACAAAATTGTCACACTACATGACTTTTTAACTCAGTGTAAAAATTCAGAAGATCACCACTGAAGCAAAACGTGGAATGCAGTATATTTCATATCTATTTCAATACACACAAGCTTTCAGCAAAGCAGAACAAAAGGGATTCTTTCTGCTTAGTAAGTTGCAAAATAGCCTGCTACTTTCTAATCCTGTGAATTACCCTGATATTAGAAAAAGCGTCTTCGTCAGTCCAGAGTATGGAAAACAGAACTAGCTGGAGCTTCATTATTATGCAGCACGATGTTGACATATTTATAAAAATGCCAGTAAATTGTGCGTGCGATACATTGCATGACGGGATCAATAAGTCTTCACCTTAGCCTAAAATTAGCTGGCTATTTCGCAAAAAAAGAAATGTCCGACTATTTCCCAGGTGAAATAAAGGGCTATTTGCATGTTCAATGGGGAATTAGCTGGCTATTTCCTGATTGGGCTAGTTCTCTGGACCAGAAAAACACAAGATAGTGGGCTAATTCCCAACTTTGGGCAGATAATGAAAGGCCTAGTGATTCCACATGGCTACCTCAGGGCATACTTAGATCAGGTGTGAAGAATCCCAATGCCACCAAGATCACGCAGTCTCTCTAAGTGCCTGCATAAAGACAAAGATGAAGACGAGATACAGAATGAGAAATGCATAGTCAATAGACAGGGAGAGAGAGGAGTAAGAGACAGAGAGAGAAGTAAGAGACAGACAGAGAGAGAAAACGGTTACCTTCCCATTATCATTTACACAAACATTTTTCAAAGAAAGATCTAATGACTGCAAAAAGTGCAAAATACAATATTGATTGTATGAAAAAATATATGTGCATTTTCAGCACATACTGTAGCAGGACCCCTATGTCCCCTCAATGATGTCGACAACTCACAACTGGAGTCATGTTTAAACATTTATCAGTTTTTAAAGATCTATGGTTGATATACGAAATATGCATGTATTAGGTCTGTACCTTTGATTTGACGTTGCCAATTTGGCCAGTGTAATAGCACAGTTCTGCTTAATGGTTTCGTTGTTCGTATCCGTCTTGGCCAGTAACGTCTTGACCACGTCAGTGTCTGCTAACCTCTCACTGAGCCCTTCGACCTGGACACATTGGCCGATTGAGAGAGCAACGTTGGCTACGACTGTATCGCTGGTGGACGTCAGGAGAGAGAGGAAGCATCCAAGATCTGAAAAAGACAGGAGATTATATGCCGTTATAAACTGGAAGCTGCAGAGATGAGAGGTGTGA